>JAVQJL010103254.1:0-34397 GCA_036024295.1 Nannoperca obscura
ACACAAATAAAAAAACAAACACAAACAAAAAAAAAATAAAACCCCCCCCCCCCCCCCCCCACACACACACACACACACAAAACACACACCTGTTAGAACATACACACGCTCAAGCACACCTGTTCACACACACCCACACACACACACACACACACACACAGGTCAGAGAGAGACACGTGTGCACTTATTAATGGAGGATGTAACCTCACACACACACAAACGTCTTAATTTAAATTCACACTTTTCTGCTGAGTCGGCATAAGACATGATCTGCCAGCTACTTTGGAAGGAAGTTAGCTGAAGTTGGCTTCTGAAGTATATCTGCCATTTGGAGAAAAAAGTGACCATTGGATCAAATTACACTCCTTTTTAAAGGATTACAGGCATCTTCAGACCTCAGTCCTCTTCTGCTAATGCTTTTATTGCTAAAGCACTCTGGAAATGATAGCTTTATAAAGGCAGGGGCTCCACCAGTGATAGTGATAGTGAAAAATGGGAATAAGTGTAATTGTCAGATCAAACCAATCACTGTTTTAGTTGTATTAGACCGAATTGAATTTAACAATGCACCTGTTTTAAGAGTTCAAATGAAAGCATCGGGCTACAACAAAGACCTTTACTGAGTGAACCCTGGAGATTTGTGCAATTTCACCAAATTACATTTTTCTGACTAATTGACAGAGCAAATTAAATCCAAACAGTCTTCTATTCTCTTTTTGTACGTTTGGTAAAAAGCTGTTTTAAGCATTTATTTAACTGTATTTGTCTTCCCAGCTCCTACCAGCTTGTTGTGAAGGAGGAGCGCAAGTCCAAGACCCGCCGTGCCGCCCCCGAAGCCCCCGAGTGTTTCTCCGCACCCGTCAGCTTCCGCAACGCCTCCATCCTGGACTCGCCCTACTACATCGCTGCTGAACTGCCTCCGTCCAGCCTCACGGTTGTACAGCCGTTCACGGTGGGAGACAACAAGAGCTACGGAGGTTTCTGGAACCCTCCGCTGTCACCGGCCAAGAGCTACAGCATCTACTTCCAGGCCATGAGCAGAGCCAATGGGGTGAGTCTCAAGACTCCAAAAGCACCTGGAATAACAGGAAGGATATTCTTTGACCAAATGAGATAAATTGGACATTATTTTTCAAAGGCTCATACAGATATATTAAAGCCACCATTAGTTTAACATATGATACACATAATACCCAGTTTAGGTTTAATCTTTTTCATGTCAACAAAGTAGAAGCAAATAGAGGTATTCAGTATTTCCTTATCCCCTTCCAGCCTGTTTCTGTAGAATAAGAACATTTCTGACTCTTGGTGCCCCTAATAGCAAAAAGGATGCAGTGGTAGATTTACCTGGATTGTCTTATTGTCTTCGTATAAACATAAACACATGCCACCTGACTAACCGGGGGCTTTAAAACTCCCTGACTCCAGGAAAACCTGAACAAACTATCTCTGAACCGATGGGGAACATTGAAAACAAAGAAATGCTTTTTTTTTTTCATTGTGTGTTAAACACAACAACATTTGGTTTGGCAGCAATCATCCCCACTTAGCAGCATATATAACAATATAAAAGAAAAAATATATAATATTTAAAGGCTTTTGTAAGAAGAGGGCAAAACCTGCGGCTGCTTCACGCCTCTCAGTATTATGGCCACGCCCTAATCAGTGATGTCACAGCAGGTGTCTACGCACCAGTGATGGAGAGGTTGGATGTGCAGACAGAGTGACGTCTGAACGGCACTCTGCAGGTCGCAGTCCAGTAAAGTGAATGTTGCGTCACTTCTTCAGATGGAAGAGAAGTCCTTCTGGGAATCTTCTCTCCCAGAACCCGTCCGCCTGTTTGCTTCCTCTTTTTGCTCCTCACTTATACCATCTGCAGATATAACAACACCCCCCGCCTCTCCTTCTCATAACTCATTCACAACTTGAACTTGGCTTTTGAATTTCCATAATACTCTGAACCCCTGTGAGGGTTGTTTTAATTTTCCACTGGCGTAACCACGGTAACTCGGCTTGGCGAGCGGGGCCGGCCAAGCTGGCTGACGCCGTGATGTAATATCCTCCTCCAGAAGGTAGATTTCCCACCATACACTCACGTGGAGAGAGAATGTTTGTGAGTGGGTGTGTGTGTTTGTGTGTGTGTGAGGGTGTGTGTGTGTTTGTGTGTGTGTGTGAGTGAGTGTGTCTGTGTGTGTGGGGGGGTTCTTGCATGATTGAACAGCGTGGGTGTGAGCCGGTGAGTATGCATTTAAAAGTGTGGGTGCGTTTGCTCGTGTTTGCCAGTTGCGTGCGCTTTGTATATGTGCACACCCTAAATCCGGTCACATAAGAATTCCTTATTTGATTGGATCTCAGTCAATCCAATCAGTGTGAGGTTTGTTTGGGTCATGGATTGGAGCACCGTGTGGTGGGGGGGACCTGCGCAGCCACCGTTACCCAGATGATTTGATTAGGAAGTCAGGCATCAGGCAATGGACACACATTCATAAAACTCATGAATTTCTGGCAATAAATTCATTTTTTTCTGCACCGTTCATCCCAAAGAGAAACCATTCCAACTTCCAGAATAACTCATGTTATTTTCCGTTCTTAGAGAGAGACATTTGACATTTCAAGGTCACATCTCTGCTGAGGACAGTCTGTCTTCTCCTGCTCACTTCATGGGGAAGTCATTGGTCAGGGTCAGATACACAGCAGCCGGTAGACCTTCCTCAAGGACTCGTCAGCGGGGTGAATGTTTGTTGATAACAGCTTGAACCTAACCGGTCTGCTTGAAGGACATGTCCCCTTCCACACAGAAGGACAATAAAGGCCTTGCATCAGTTCTTTATAGTTTGGAAAGCTGCACTGGCCACGGAGAAATGAAACTGGCCAGTGAATCCACCGTGGCCAGTTGTCACTTGACTGAATGGACTGTTGAGCACAAAAAGGAGTGCCAGTATTTGAATAATTTATTCTCTAAATTCAACATATCAATTATATACTGTTGCACTAAGGATGTGTGGAAGTGATATTTTGTCAATCACGGATTGAAGTTATCTGCAGTCCTCACAAAGTCCCATCATTTGTTTAATTCCCTCGCTGTCAGTCATCCTGTGAGAGTAGGTGTCCCTTCTTCCTCTCAAGCGGCTGATTTCCATTTTAGAGGACTTGGCTGGTTTGTTGTAGTTTGATCCCATGAATAAAAGTCTGCTTCTCATTCTCTGCCTGTCTTAGATAATCCTGCTAGTCTCTTCTCCCCTCTGAGCTCCACCTGTCCATCAAGGAGAGCATCTCTCCGCCCTCTTTCTCTTTCATTTTCTGTCACTCTTTCTCTCTTGAGAACATTTAGAAGAAATTGTTTTCTCGGTCCACCCACTCTCCATCTCTTCGTAGGCTCGCTGCTCTTGCCTCTGTCGAAAAAATCCCACTACATTTTCCCACGTTGCAAATTCTCTCAACTTTATCTCCTTCTTCTTTCCCTCCATTTCATTTCCTTCTGTTTCTCTGTCCGTCTCTTCCCTCCCTGATCTTTCCTCCTCTGCTTTCATGTAACCCTTCTCCCTCTTTCTCCAGCTCGCTCGCTCACTCCATCCTTCCTTCTCTTCATCCCTGTATCACATGATTTCTTTCAGACCTTTGTTCTTTACTTTCTTTTCCATCATTTCAAGAGCACATCTCACTCTTCCTTTTTTCCTTTCACCCCTCCGTGTCTCCTTTTCTTGCTTCCTTTCATTCCCACCTGTTTCCTGTATCCTCCTCACAACTTGGCCCATTTCTTTTTCTTTCCCTCCTTCTCCTTAAGGTTCTCCTTGTCCTCGTACCTCTGTGTTCCTTCTCTCTTCTTTTCACACACCTCTTTGTCACTCTTCCTTTTCTGCCTTTTCTTTAACCCATCTCTCTCTGTCTCTCTCTGTCTCTCTCTCTGTCTCTCTCTCTCTCTCTCTCTCTCTCTCTCTCACTGTCCCTTTCTTACTCTCTCTCTCACTGTCCCTCTCTCTCTCTCTCTCTGTCTCTCTCTCTCCCCCTCCCTCCCTCTTTACCTCTCTCTCCCCCCTGCCCCCCTGCCAGTCCCTTATCTCCCATCATTGTGCCAATTAGTCAACGCTCTGCACATTAAAACTGCTCACCAACGGCAATCGTGATTTCTCCCTCGATGTCTTGTGATACACACACACACACACACACACACACACACACACACACACCACCCACATTAAAGGCAAACACACACACAGACAAGAATAAAGTGCCTGGGGCTGTAAGTAAGAGAAGTAAGAGCAAGAGTGATCGGGGACTTAGGGATGAGGAACGATAGAGGGAGGGGGAATAAAAGTCTGAAAAGAGTGAAAGAGACATTAAAGAAGATATAATACTGGAGGCAAAGATGGAGGCTGGCAGGGGGGTATGGGGGACATGGTTTGCAGAGGGAAAGAAGCCCCACTATGAAGTTTAATGGTTTTAGATGTTTATATCAAGTCCTACAAATGAAACGACAAATAGGTTGTTTGAAAAGGCCTCCGGTCTCGTTAAGTGAAATCTTAAGGCTGCAGGATTCAATGATATTTTAGAGAACTTCACAAAAGATTTCCCCAGTTTGCTTCCCGTGTGGAAGAACCTGCCTGACCTCTGACCTCACCCCCGACACCACCTTAGGGATGAGCTGCATTGTTGACTGCAAGTTAGGTGTTATCCCCTAAAATCATTGGGAGCAGATCCAGCCAGGTCCCAGGTTCAAGTGAAAAACATCAGAAGTCCATCAGTTTACCCATGTCTTCTGCGCTGTATTGATCTCTCGAGAAGGCACGAGAGGAAAGAAGCAACAGTTGGGGAAATGAGGAGGAGATGAAAAGTGTAGAACGATGGAAGGGAATAGAAAGAAGACAGACACACAGACACAGTTGCATTGACCAGCTTCTTACTCACTCATCGCAGATACGAGCACCAGTTTAATGAGTAAAATACAGGATGTGAGGACAGAAGAAGAGCTGGACAGATGAGGAAGCTGAGAGACCGAAGAAGGAGGGAGGAAAGACACAAAAGTGCAACTTGTTGGAGGAGAAATAGAGAGGAGAAGAAGGAAGGCGAGGAGAAATGGAGCGAGAAATGACACGAAACATAAGGAAATGGTGGCACACACAGAAAAAAAACATGCCCTGCCGCTCTGTGAAAAATGCAACCAGACACCTTTCTTGACAAGTAAAAAGCCTCAGGGGTTGGCCAAGGTACTCTGACAATCAACGTCATTCACACACACACACACACACACACTCACCCACACACACACCACACAGTGCCAGCCTCAGAGTGCACATTTTGGAGGTTGTAGGAGAGATATAGAGAGATATTTTACCACCTGACAGTCGATGTCAATCAAGATGCACTCAGTTGACTCCAAAATACCTAAATGCACTTTTATTCTGTGTCTATGTGTGTGTGTGTGTGTGTGTGTGTGGGAAAGCACACACACATGCTTGCCTTTGGCTTGTGGGCAGGTGTGTGTAGGAATTTATTTATGTATGTGTGTGCCTGAACATCAGCAACCGCCATTAGTGAAACTACAATGTGCCTGGATGAAGCATATGAACCTTTCATGCTTGTGTGTGTGTGTGTGTGTGTGTGTGTATCAAGACGTTTTTGGTACCAGAAAGCGCTGTTAGCAAAACTGAAGTTGTTAAGAAAGAACAAGAGGAGAAAGAGGAGAGACAGTAAGACAGACTTACAGAAAGACAGATTAAGTTTTTACCCTGGCTACCTTGGGTTGCCTGGGAACCCAAGCAGCCAATCACAGTGTCCGGAAGACAGGCAGAAAATACGCATGGTTGGAAAACCTGCCCGTCAGTCAGAACACTGCCCCAACCAACTGTTTGATGGTAAGAAAGAAAGAGAGGGAAGAGAGCAGGGAAGATGGAGAGAGAGAGAGAGAGAGAGCTCCCCCACACAGCAGCTGCATCTCCAATACACACTTGGTATTCTTGTCAGGCTCGACAAAGTTAACTACTACACATGCAGAAACACACACACTGTGTCTCCAGTGTCTCCACCGTAAACAACCCCCCCCCCCCCCCCCCTCCTCCTCCCAGCCTCTCTGGATAGAGGCAGAGCAATAAATTGGCCTTACATTTATTAACTTTGCTTCTTGCAACCTCCTGAGGTTCAGCCCATTAGCATGAGCGAAGACGAGGCGGCGCTTCTATTCATGATGGCTGTGAATCCAGAGCAGCCGGTCTCTAAATGCACCATAAATAGACACGATAGGACCAATTTCTAGAAAACACAAGTCACTGGTGCTCAGGGAACTCGTCTTCTTCCCATGGTGGAGTTTTGTAGGTTTTACACCACACTTAGGGTGAGATACTCTGCCCTGATGAAAGGCCTTTCATAGAAATAGAAATTTAAGACGTCTGTTATCCCTGAGGCCTTATGTGATGTTCTCTTCCTGTATACACACGCATGTGTTCATAGAAACAAACTGTTACATACGGTCAATTAACTTTGAGAGCTGAATCATCCCTTCACAGTGTCTAAGGTACGTGTGTTAGTAGTTCACTTAGAGCTCCTTATACAGCAAGAAGGTATATAATGATGGAATGAACAAAACAATGGAGTGTATTGTCGGACTTATTAAGCAATCCTGGAAGACACAAACACTGAAGTGTTGAAGATAAAAATATATTTTGAGTTCAACAACATGGACCAAATCGAGGTTAAGCACAGAAATCAGATCAATACACACCATCTCCTCCGGAGTCTTTCTTTCCTGTGTTGCAGTAATTTCAGTCAAAGTAAAATGGCCTGTGCATTGTTTGCTGTACATGAAGAAACTCAACACAGTCAACTAGGGGTGTTGGTGGTGTAGTTACAGAGCGACATCCATGTGTGGTAACATGCATTCATTCTCAGTTTCTGAACAGGAAATCTACAATCAAATGATGCGCTTATGCATGGAGAATTAGATAATAAAGACAATAAAGCAGGTATTAAGTCATTAAGTCAGACAGACAATCAGAAAGCAGACAGAGACGTAGTAGAAGCAGGTGTGTTTTGTCTTGTGGAAACATCCAGCTGAGAGGCTCACATCATCCATCATCCGCTGACATTCATCTTCTCTGCTCTTTAACTTCATAAGCCAGCTCCCAGCACACACTCACTCACGCACACACGCACACACTCACACACACACACTTACGCACACACCCACACACACACGCACAAACACACTCATGCACACACACTCACGCACACACCCACGCACACACACTTACGCACACACCCACACACACACGCACGAACACACTCATGCACACACACAAACACACACACACACACGCAAAGACCGATGCATTAGTAAGCAGACACAAACACTAAAACTTGACAATAACAAACATCCAGAACAAAAAAGTGCCTTGCTCTTGTTTGTGCACCATTATATCCCTTCTCTTTTGCTGTGAATGATTGATCGCGCAAAAGAAAAAAACATGATGGTTAAAAAGAAATTGGAGGTATCTTATGTCATGTTTTCCCAAAAGGAAATCCACTTTCACATAATGAAGCCACAATATTTTAAATCCACTTAATATTAAACTCTGCTTGCCTTCGTGCCATCTTTCTCCATCATGTGGAGACAGTGTGTCACCTGCAAGTATGTAGGTCATATTGTAACGACACGTTCGTCAATCAACATGATCAGTTTTGAGTATTGCAGGATGATTTTTTACTTTCTCCTGTATATATATGTGTGTGTGTGTGTGTGTGTGTGTGTGTGTGTGTGTGTGTGTGTGTGTGTGTGGCAGCTGTCCTGGAGAGTAACTCAGAAACAAACCCTCCAACAAAATAGGTCATAATAACTACGGCCACTAGAGGTCGCTACTAAAATAACCGTAAAAATGGGTTGTAATAAGAGGCTGCACACACGAACAATATGGCCGTCAATCTCCTCAGAAATGCAGTTTTTCCTCCAAATACATGCCGCCTTAAGTGGAACTTGCAAGGTTGTATTTTCAACATCTGAAGGATGTTGATGATAGCTTCTCCATCACCGGTTAAAACATGCCACTTTTTGTAGAAAATCATGCACATTATATTGCTGTTTGACTCTTTTCCCAAGAAGAACTTAAGTTCTACTCCTGCTTTAGCCACTATACATCTGAAACACAGGCCTTATACAAAATATAAGGGGGTTTTAAGTTTTGAGTTGTCAAAGACAGTATATTCAATGTTAATAGGACCTGAAAAGGCCAAAACTAGAAGAAAATAAATGAACACAGGCAGTACCATGGAAGTGGTTCTGTTTTGGCAGCAGCTGTAGTCATCTCTCTGATGAAGACAAATGGTCCAACATGTGAAGGAGGCCAATGTCTGTATGACAAGTGGGTTAGATTGGTACACTTAATGGTGACAGCACACTATGGAGGGGATGAAGACAGGAAGCAGTGAAGGAATGAAAAGAGCTGGAACAAAGAAAAGCACATGCCTCTTCAGGTGGTGACTGGCCGTCACGACGAGGACGACACGGACAGTGGAACCACGGGAACGTAAAGTGTGAGGGACACAAGAAGGAGGACACTGCAAGAAGATGAACAGAGACTATGACCGGCCTTGTTAATACTCATTTCTAATATTTCTCATAAGATTAATATTATTCTTTAAAACAATGTTTTCTTGAAAGCACCATTGACTCCCTCTTTAATGTTTCCATACTTCACTTGGTTATGATAATGAGCTTTATTTCACAATATGCTTACAATACACCCATGAAGGAGCTTTGAAAGAAAGCAACAAGATAAAGTGAGAGTGAAAAAGTAATGTGGGTAAAAGTGTGTGTGTGTGTGTGTGTGTGTGTGTGTGTGCGTGTGTGTGTGCAGGACATCATGTACACGTATCCTCCGCCCTGAATGACGCTGTGCAGTGTGTGTGTGTGTGTGTATGAATTGAGGATGATGGATGTATTCAGTGCCCAACACAACAGCTTATTGATCCTGGTATTAATGTGTTTGTACATGTGTGCTGTGAGACTAATCAGGCTGGTCAGTGTATTGCGAAATAGGACAAAATAAGAAACTAATAACAAGGTCGCATGATCTTATTGATCATCTTTAAAGACTGATGGGTTTACTCAGTGAATGAATCCTCACATTCCTGGCTTTAGCGTGTTTTATCCTGTTACTACAAACTGAATGCATCTGTAAGTGTTGCTGTTGCACATTGTTAAATGTTGCTGACCATTTTCTAAACCATGACATATGATTGATTCTAAATTGATGTTTTTGTTTTAAGACAACTTTTGGCTTCCACTCATTTTGGTTAAATATATAAACCTGGTTCAGCTATTAATGAACACATACCTGGAAGCTTTATAGATGATGACTAACTTTGTTATTTATCTTATAAACTTAATGTATACACGTCTTCATCATGTGGTACTGCAGCGAGCAGGATCTCTAGGTCAGTGTTGCATTCAGGGACACCCGGTCATCTGGCACCTGCACACTAAACAGCCATTCAAAAGCAAAACATTAGCAAAGGTACATTATCCTTTTTACTGCATCAGTGTTTTTTTGCTGCTTTGTGTTCATGAATGTAAGAGCATCTTTGCTTGCACCACAAAGACTCTGAAAATGGTCTTTACTTGTGATGACTCCCCTTTAAAAGACAACCAAAGTGAGTTGTTCATAGTAACGGTTAACCTACATTATGAGTAAACAGTTATGGCAGGTTGTTTAGTGGCGAAAGCTCAACACAGCCGTGGTCTTTTGTGCTCCTTCCATCAAAGATGGCTGACCCTGATGATTTAAAACATCCTAAACTCTTCTAGCAACAATTTCTAAATTGTTTGTGTGATTCTGTTCGAGGGGTTTGTATGAAATGTTCTGCAAGTTACCTGAACAGCCTGCCTGTCTGTCTCTTCTCTCCACAGGAAACCAAAATCAACTGTGTCCGCCTGGCTAACAAAGGTATGAGCACCCTTCCATTGATACTCAGCGCGCACGTAAAGAAAGTAAAGACAGTATATATTCTTTTGTCTAATTTGACTTTCAGCTTCTTAGTGAAGTTCATTTTGAAGAATAGTGTGATTACATGACCCCCTAGAATAGTTTCACAGTGTTAGTGTGTTAGACGAGATGAACACACACATACACACACACACTCTATTGAAAGAGGTGAACCCACAACTTCCAGCCCAGGCAACCCCACATCCGAACCATGTTATCCTGCATGATTTCATGCATTCATAGCACTCTCTCTCTCTCTCTCTCTTGATCTCTCCGTCTCTTCTCCTTCACTGCCCTTTATCTGTCTCACATTCTCCCTCTTTCTCCTCTATCTATCTACGCTCTCTCTCTTCTTCCATCTCATACCGCATCCATGTAGCTCATCAGTGTATAAAGTGGAACATCAGGGCCATTACATACCGATTGACCGCCTTCATTAAACCCCATGGATGGAGGCTAAAGTGTTAGCCGCCAAACCCATTTCATCCTATTCTGTTTTGCTTTCCCCATGTCTCCCATTTTTATTTGCTGCTCATCTCCGGCGAATACACCCATTTGTGTGCCAGGCAATGTGCGTTGAAAGCTTTTCAGCTTGCTATTGATTTTCCTCACCTTGTCTCTCTTTTTGCATCAAACATTGATTTGATTTTTCCACATATCTTTTCTCTGTTATCTGTCTCTCTCACTCTCTTCTTATTTCTACGCTCATTTGTGCAAAGTTTTTCTCTTATATATCATTATTTTATTCTGGTTCTACCCATTTCCAGGCAGTTTTTTGGAGTGGAAAGCACTGTGGATGCAGGTCTACAGTGTGTAGACACTGCTCTCTGTCTATCTGCATGTGTGTGTGCTTGGGAAAAGACATGCTTTTTAACTTTGTGGCTGTCTTTTACATGACTAAATGCTAAAATGCTAACTATGTAAAACTATCAATGGTCCCAAAACAAACTTTAAATTTACTTGAAATGTACTTTTTGAAAGTTTTTGATGTGTGGGCAGCGTTCAGAGGCAACGTAGTATTTCCAATACCTGCGACCCACTCCTCCCAGCAGCTCATTTCAGTGATACATGCCACTTCTCTGGTTTAGTGTGTTCTAATCAGTGAAATCCGCTGGTGTATTTTTTGGTCTAAATAAAAAACCTACAGGCAGAAATCGGTTTATAATGAACAGAATTTGGTTATTCAAGCATCTGTCAAAGGCAGTGAAATGTAACTGAATCAAAGAACCTGTTTTTGGCCAGGTTATGTACGTTATCTGTATCAAGGATAAATGTGCAAAGTAGACTGAGTCCTAGCCTATAGCTGACTAGCTAATGTAGTGTGTTACTATTCTTTTAAACTAGTGCCACCGCTAGGTGTGAACTGATATTGGTAAAAGGATGTGGACCTTAAGACCTGGTCAACTTTTTACCTGTATTCTTCATCAGTGCATACTGTTTATTCAATTGCGTGTAGCCATAGCAACAGTACTTCTGCTCGATGTTGCCTTGTCAGGTTTGAAGTCGCTCTGAAACGGGTCTAACCACACGTTAACGGGAGCACAAACAAACCGGATTGTGATTTGAACACAGTTTGTGTTGATTTCCTTTTGTAAGCACTTATTGCATACGTATAATAATACACTGCCAGGTTTCCTGATAAAGACACCAGTAACTGTTTGCGTATGTTAGCACGTATAATTGCTTCTTTGCACTTTAATGTGCGTGTTAACTTGCTATCTGAAAACCTGGTTCTTTGGTTAACCAGCTGAAGTTCAAATTAGTGACTTTATGTCTGCACTCTGCCTCTGAGAAATGATTGGAAATAGTTTCTTTAACACTACCACCCTGTCACCATGCAGGAGGGAGGAACAACCTCTGTAATCTTTAATCTAAAATTCAACAAATGATTTGCTCTTAAACTTGATGAAAGTATTAACTGATCTGATTTTGTCTCTGGGTGAACTGAACCTTTGCAGCAGAACCCGGAGGCCAGATTGTGTCTTTGCACCAACTTTGCCACGCCACAAAGTTCATTCTTTAGTTTCTTTTTCTTTCAACCATCACTTCATTTCTTTTCTCTTCCATTTTCTACTCCCTTTGTTTTTATTAACCCGTCAAGCCAAGCTGACAGACTCAAACGATAACCCCCCAGCACCACATCTGCATTCACTGACTCACTCTTTGGTAATAAACATCCTCACCAGCAACACATCTGTTAACGGGCCAGTCAACATGCTCCTGGCATTACGTCACATCCCAGTCCACATGCTGAGTGCTAGTTGTCCAGCTGATCTTAATGTTCGAGTGCTATCTCTCACCACTGCAACTTCTCTCCTCTAAGACAGATTGTGCAATTGTAAACCAGGGAGCTCTAAACCTTGATGAAATGGATAAAGAAAAGTATACATCCTTTTTTCTTAGACTTTTTTCTTCTTTCTTTTCCTTTTTCGTTGTTGTTTGTTTTCTCTCTTCCCTCTCTTTCTCATGCTTTCCGGCGGGGACGTGCGGCCCTTGGCCTTAGTGGTAATAGGTAGGGGACAAATAACAACGCCGTACATTCTAGTCATCCCAAGCGAAGGTGATTATTGCTTTATAGGCAGAATATTTTCTTCCCTATGTTATATTTTTTCATCAAAGTACAACCATGAACACAACACAACCCCTGTTTCATTTTGGTTGTCCCCTGCCCTCCCCTCCTTTTCCTCCTCCCTTTGTTTCTTGACTTTTTCTCTGTTTTTACTTTGGTTTTTGTCCTTCCTTCTCATCGCCATCTTACTGCATTTATTTGCATGTCTGCTCTGCTTCGAGTGTCGCTGGCTCTGTTTGAACCTGCTCTCTTGCTGTCTTGCATCCACACACACACACACACACACAGCAGTGAAGCCATTCTGCTTTCATGCACAGTCAATAGCCTGAGTATTTGCACAGTAAGCAAACATTAGACGTGGTCTTGTCCTTTAATCTGCAATGCAGCAGACTTTCATATGAAAAGGAAAGACTGAAAATCGATCCAGAAAGAAAAAGAGAGCCACACACTACATTTGCCTTCGGATCGTTTATTGTCAGATGAGAAGACAACCTGCAAGTTTGGTTTCATTCTTACATGTGTGACAGTCATTCGTTCAGTGAGTGATTGAACTGAAGCAGAAACGATGGATGGAACAGCAGTAGATGATGGTGATTCTCTTTAAATAGCATTAGTGGTTACACTTCTGTTGGGGTTACACGTGGTGAAAAGTTCACCGCATTTCAGCATAGGTTAGCCTGTTCCACTGCTTTAAACCTACATCAGTATCAGTTACAGACCATCACCTTCTGAAACATTAGGCTACATGTTTGAATTGTTATTTATGTGGAGGATTGATTTCATCTGTGGTTGGTTTGGATTGAGCCCCAAACTGAACTCTTTCAATCTACCGAACACCAGCCACCACTGATCACTCCTCAGCCACGATACACACTGCATACATCACGCTTCCATTCACGATACGTCCCTGACATTTGTTGTGACGAGCAAATACTGAACATAGTGACAATCCAGCTGTATGTCACACTCACAGACATCAAAGCATTTGAGCTGTCGCAATCCAACCGATCCAGACGTCTCTTTTCTACCGTTATGTTCATTGAAAGGAAGTGGCCTTATGTTTGAAAGAAAATGTACCTCATTTTCTAAAACTGTCTCTATGATCAGCAGAATATTTAAAGTGTTTAGCACCATGCAGTGCCACAATAAATACGGCATTTAAATGCACAAGCAGGTTACGTTCCAAAGTAACCTTTAAAGATGTGACACCATTACGTTAGAAGCTTTGATGTTATTGTCGTCGATCATGAGGCCTAATGTGAAAGAAAGAAAGTGCTTTATCGTAGAACTGTTTCATGTAGTTATTTTGAATGCAGCCCAGTTCTGTAAAACCCAAACTTTGTTTACAGAACTGGATTTTATTTGCAATGCAGAGACGTGACGGCAGAATATGAATGTCATTCTGCGATACAACAATCAGAATGATACTTGGGACAATGGGGACACAACGGGGACTCAGTCAACAGCGGGTGAAGTCGTAAACTGCTGTCACAGTTCTTTGTCAAGAAAATGAGATGACTTCACATGAATACAATAACACTCATTGTCCTGAGGGAAATTGAGGTTGCGAAGCCGGCACGAAGAATTACGCATATAATGCACAGCAGCGGACACTAGAGAAATGAAATTGAATAAATATAGATTGTATTCATACGAAGTGTGGTTGCTTACCTCAATGCAGATGAAAGCAGAAAATAGCATTTCATTTTAATGCTGAACATTGCACAGGTCCTTTTCAACACTTATTACACTTCATACATTAGAAATGAATTAAACATTTCATTCCTGGTTCAGTGGATCGTTAGTCTACACTGATAAGCAATTCATCGGTTATAATATAAAAAAAATATATGATATATCAATATATGATGCAAGCTGCAATGAGCCTGTGAGCGACATACAGCACTTTGATGCATCTTTTTACCCTCATCCAGTCTGCATTGCCTGTGTTCAGTACTTCTCGAAGCCTTCTCATTCAGCACTTCACAGCTTAGCCAGCGTTAGCAGCTAGCTAACTCACTGTTGAACCCTCTTTGTATTGTCTGAGCCAAGGAGGACTGAAACATAATCCTCATGGTTGTGCTTTGACACCGTGTCTGGGCTGAGATCGACTCACCTTCGGTTCCGTCACATTAAACGGACGAAATCAGAAAGTGCAATTTGTTTGTTTGTCAGCAGCCTATCAGCTCTTGTTCTGCTTACACCGAATCTTAACACAACACCCAAACTTACACCCAAACACTACAGTATGAAATACAGTGTCTGTTGGCGGTCTGTCCGTGGAATGAACACAGCCCTGGTTTCATACCACACAGCCAGGTGGCAGAAGTCCCACTCTGTTCCTCTGTCTTGCTTCAGTCCTTTAGTATATTCCAGCTCTTGCCATAAAAACAAATGAGTCTATTGAACACATGTGTAAGGCTGATTCTACACTGCAGCTTGAATTGTCCCGTCTAAACGTTCCTTTTCACGAGACACAAATCGGATCTTTTTCAACAGGAAGGCCTGAAGTGTGAACTTCTTAGCCAGCTGGTTACAAGAGCATGACTGTTCCGATTGGCTGAAGGGAAGTCATTTTCCAAATAAAGCCTGTTTGCTCATTGCGGCAAACGTGCATCAGAAAGCCTGCACTGACGAAGCGGGACTCCTACACTGGCCGTGTCTGCATGCCCTGCACGCGTTTAGGTTCTGCAGCTCACATAAAGCATCAAACCCACCCCCTGTCATCTGTACACTGGTATTATATGTCAGCTTCAATTCCCATTACCATTAGTCCTGAGGTCGATTATAATTGGTGGTGTACAGAGTCGTGTTGTAACTGACTCTGGCGCTGTGCAATACTGATGCAACATGTGGCTTGCTATCTGTGTATGCGTGATGTAAGCGCGCGTGACTGAACTGCAAAAGTTAAACATTGAAGGAATCATATCTGAATTATCTTTGTCATTGACCTACACTACCTCTCACACACAAACCCACACACACAAACACACACTGTTGTTCACAAACACCTCCTCCTTCCCATCGAGTGCTGCCTGCTTGCTGCTTAGTGAGTCAGTTTGCTCCCTGAATTTGCAACAGATTGAGTCAGACTGTTTAAAAGAAAGAAAAAAAACTCCTCAAGGGTGTTTTTAGGTGAATATGTGACGATGATGTGACATTTTAAGGGCACAATACCACTCAGCAATGGATTAAATGCTGTTCAAGCTGTACAGGGGGTGTGCAGGGCTGACAGAGAAATACAGAAAGAGGGGAAGCTGAGAGACGGAAAGAGTGAAAGAGAAAGAGACCATGTTCCAGACAGGAGAAGAAAATAAACCCAAGATCAGAAAACAAGGGAGACAGAGAGTGAAAGAAACTGACTTGAAGATAGTAAGAAATCCAACAGCGCAATCAGACTCGGGCTCAAGGGTTCTCTCCTCCTCCAGCTGCAGCGTTGTGCATGCAGACAGGTGTACCTGCCGCGCTCCCGCCACACATGCTGCTGAACTGTTGTCTTATGCTAAGTTCGCCCTTCCAACTCCGCCATGAATTTTCCATCTGCTCCACAGCACAGAGACAAAATGTTCAGTTGTCCCTGAGTAAAGCTTGGGGGCCAGGTCGTTCAGGACTCACCAGCATCTGGATAGAGAGGAGGAGGGAGGGAGGGGAGGGAAAGACATAAAGAAAAACAGAGTCGAAAGGAAGGAGTGCAAAAGAAACATTTACCACACACGGAAAAAGCAGAAAGTGAGATAGATAGACAGACAGACAGACAGACAGATTCTGTTTTAACTTGGAGACTCAGGACAAGCTGCTAAAATCAGCGTTTGATTTTCGTTGCTGTTACAAATCGAGTCGAGTGTCCACGCGACCGTTTAAAACTTTTATTCTCTTGAGTAAAAGTGACTTTATGAAAAGTCTCTTGTCTCTCCCGGTGGTTAAAACAGATCGCTTGGATTAACTTTGATTAAAGGAACTTAACTATTCCTCCTCCTTGTGAACTATCTTTTCGAAGACTGTGGTGATCAGTGCTTTGTTGGATACAATGCATGCTGATGGGGGCTTTGAGGCCAAGGGAAACAGAAAATCCGTGCAGAAGAGTTGTTTAATGATTCATTTTATGCTCATGACTCTTGGGTGACCCGGACTTATTAGGCTCCGTTGTTGTCTTGATGTCCCAGTGCTCAGGTGTGTTGCTCAGTGTTGCAAGTCCGATGTTCCAAATGAAGAAAAAGAGAAAAATAACTCAATCATGTTGACATGGTGCACTGCTGCCTTTCAGAAAACATCCTTCATTTTACTTCAAAAACTCCACACATACTGGATTTATGAGAAAGGCTGTTTTTAAGTGAATAAAAACACATCTTGGGTTGTTACTAATGTGACTTTACTCCCAGTCACATTGTCTTTGGTGACTGAATGTAAAACTTTTTATGAAGGGGGCTCAAAACTGACACAACAATGTGTTATCATAATTGCAAGAACGACGCAGCTGCTCCAAGCTTTCCAAACTGAGCTTTGTGCCAAACGTCCCCTTCATGTAAAGCTGTGGACTGCTGTGCAGCAGTGTGCAGCTTCCGTGAGACTATGCACTGTAATTTGACTTCAAACAAAGACTTTCATTAAAAAATGATCTAGTTTAAACTAATCAGTTTATTTAGGCATTTAGGCATTCAGCTGTTTATGACTTGTATTGGCTTCTGCTGTCAGGAGGAACTGCAATATCACTGACTGCTGCCCGTGGAACTATTTCTCATCATGTATGCTGTCGAATTTATTTTGCATGCTTGGCATTCATGGAGAAAGAGATGAGTTACTCTGAGCTGAATTAGATTTTAGAATAAATCTACTGTCCTGATAATAGCTTCGTAATTGAATTTCTTCCTGTGTGTTTATTGCAAGTCACTCAGAATGAGGTAGAGTTGTGCGATTTGTCACCTTTTTGGATCCAGTTTTTTTTTTTTATAATCTCATGGCCTTGCCTCCCTGCCAGCCTCTCTGCTTCTGTGGCTGTCGGCGTACAGCAGCTGTGTCCTAACATGCAATTCACTTTGGCCTTTGGCTGTGTTACCTTGTTAGAAACTAATTCCCTTCAAGCAGGAATCAAAGTTCTGTTCAAGCTCAATGCGTTTGTGTGTCTCCGTAATTGATCTGGTCATCGTACGGCATGTTGCATTGCATTTTGGGATTGTTTTCAGAAAATTGGAACAGCAGGGATATAGATGCTGTCATGTAGCTGTCAACAGACCTGGATTGGAGAGAAGATGGATACATAGAGCATAATCATCATCATAATCAGCATCACTCTCACACACTCACAAACACACATACATACAGGACTGTACGATCATCAGATATCAAAATCTATATATATCTATACAGTATTTGGGCAATGAAGTACCTTAATATTACTATTTTTTCAAATAGTGTGGCAACATTTTTTTTCAGAGGGTAGTTAATATTATCTATATAATACTTACATATATAGCCCCCCCCCCCCCCACACACACACACACACACACACACAAACACACTCTAAAAAGCTCTGCAGAGACCAGATGATGAAGCATTTAAGTCGTTTTAGTTCTTAAAAGCTCTAAAGTACTTAGTAAACCGTGTCCTGCTGACCCGAACAATAATGGGAACTGGTGTATTTGTGTGTGCGTGTGTGTGTGAGGGGGGGGGCAACCATTAGCATTGTCCATTGTTCAAGTTATGGAGACAAAAAATATAATAATCCATCATCATCTGTCCACACACACACTCACACACACACACACAAAGCTAGACAAAGGCACATTTACAAGCCACCCAGGTTCACCATGTATACACAGACATGTAACATATACACAAACACACACACATGCAAATGTTCAGAATCACAGTCAAAGGCACATGTAAGAATATGTATGTGCATGCATGCACGCACGCAAAGCTGCTGCAGCATAGTTCAGATTAGTAATCCTGTTAAACTCACTCAGCCATGCTAACGCTAATCCACAGAGGATGCTCCCCTTCTCCCCGCAGCTGCTGACAACAATACCCAAAAACCAGACCTTCACGTCAACCCTGATATAAGACACACATGCACGCACATACACAATGACACTACATAACCCGTGTAACACACATGCAATGTGAAGATTTGTACGTACCTGCCATGCTCACACACATACTGCCTCAAATTCAAAATTAAAATGTTTTAATTTTACTTGATCAACTTCATTATTTTATTTTTCATTATATATATTTCAGATGTATGTGATCATAGTGAAGAAGTCACAGTTACTGCTCATGCTCACTCAGACATGTCACACAAACACAAACAAAACAGAGTTCATTTGTACCTGTGTACACACATAAGATGCACCAACGCTCAAACAGAGATTTGTACCTGAGACATGTACACACACACGCACACACACACACACACACACACACACACACACACACACACACAGAGAAGCAGCATTTAATTTGCTGTAGTGCGTCAGTAGCTGGGAGAATCAATCTTCTCTCCATTTGGATGAGATTATGTTTTTAATATCTCTGGTTTTACCCATAATTCCTCCCTGATAATTGTATCACGCACTCCCAAGTAGGAGAAATAAAATGGGAGAAAAAGTGCAGAGAAATGTTTAAATGAAAAAGATATTACAAAGGTGCACACATACACACTCACACGGCTTGTGTGCATGCAGGAACAAAAGAGAATGTGGGGATTAATTCCTTTTGGAAGCAATCAACATCATCACCATCCCAATGTTGCCGCAGCTATGATGGCAAACACTGAGGAGTTCCCCTTTAATGCAGTTATCCCTCTTCCATTCTGGATTAATACTGAAGGCAGCTCTTCCTTCCAGACGTGACTCAGTAGCACCAAATCTTCCAACACAACATGTTGCTTTCTCTAACCTTTACATGCAGTGAATGGCATCCCGCTTTCAAAAATACCTTCTTAGAGTTATAGCGACATGGAAAAGACCGGCCTAATGGGTGAATCTGTTTTATGAGAGTACTGTACAGCATTGTAGAGTTTAATTAAATAAACCAGAGCATACATTACACCATGGTTACTGCTGAGTGAAACCTCCTACCTCTGTGGCGCTGAACCAAAAGAAATACCTGAATAAAGACGTGATGTGTTCAAACACACTTTATCTCCCCTCTGCTTTACCTTTCATTCCTGAGCTGCTGTATATCGACGAAATATAGACTTTGGAACCAAACTGAATGTTTTCCTATTCTAAGATGCTGTCCTAACAAAGCTTGCTGTGGATAGAATCCCCTCAATATTAGTGAGCATGACTTCCCAGCATATTTATGAGCTAGAGAGTGTTTATATTCTCTGTAGCCGCCAGTTACTGTGTTGTTACTGTCCATGCCTACAGCACTCCCCGGGCAGGGGAGTCATCATTGTGAAGGCCAAGTGGTTGTGAATTCTGGCGTCTACAGAGACAGCCGGAGCCGTCGTAGCTCTCAGATCGACATTTCATGTCAGTCTCCTGGGAGGATTTTACAGGAAGAAATAAAGAATTCAAGAGCCTCTTCTGGCCTTGCCATGCAGGCCCAGCCCACTCCTCTCTCCATGAAGCTCTACGCTACATGTACAGATGAGCAATGTTGTGTTCAGCAGGAAATTAGGTTGATCAATAGCTTGACTGTGGATATAAGTAAACTCTAAGGATTTATAGTGTTATTGTTGCAGGCACTGTAAAAGCACATTCCAGTTAATTTTGTAAAAAGATTCAGCATTTACTGTTTATATATAAGATTACATTAAAACTACTATCGTCTTGTTCAGTGTTACTGGAAACAACTGGTTCAGACCAAATCAGGCGTTATGGCGATTAGTGCGGCGATGGGCCTACGTGGCCATCCTGATTGTAGCGATCCCAACATGAACAGCGATACAACGTCCCTCTTGGCAGGGTTGAACAGCTGTCAGTCACCACGGCGGCGATCAATCAGCCTCTCTTCCATCTTCACAGTTGCTCGGTAAACAGGGGAATGCTACAATGCTACATGGTAAACACCTGGACGTCTTTCCATCTGCAGTGTGACATCTGTTGCGTTTCTCCAGAAGTTGATTCTGTTTCAACAGAAACGCACGGCCCTGGTTCAAACGATTTGGTCTGAACACCAGCTACTGAATTCAAGCTCCTGTCAAGTTCCTGGTTGAATTGTTAGAGATGTTAGAGAATGATCCTGCTAGACATTTCCCTTTGAGAAACGAGGAGGACATCCACCTGGCCTAACATAGTGTTAAGGTATGAGGCCCTCTGCTGTTCCAAGTATTTTTAGAGACCCGATATGTGCCAAGAAAATAATACCCACACCACCTGCCAGTACCGGTGGCAAGACAGCAAGATGGATCCATAAATTGAACATACTTACGAGCCACCTGTGAGCTGACGTGACAATACAATAATAAATGAGGCCGCGGCGTCCTCCATATTGTGTTAGCACCAGGTGTCAATCAATCCTATTTCGCTGTGCCTATTTGCTTCATCTCAACTTTTAGCCCCTTGTAATGGACACAGTCGCATTAGCTCACTTCTCCTCTGCTGCGGTCAGAACCCTGTCAGAGTTCGCCTGATTGGCTGAGCGGCTTCTGAGCTGGCCAATCGCAATGTTAAATGGAGCTGAACCCGTCGCCAGATGGGGTCCTCTACTGTTACATCATGAACTGTTGAACCCAATCAGCACGTGGGCCAGTGAAGTGTGAACAAATGGGGTCGCGCCGTAATGTGTCAGGTGATACATATTGTGGATCACTCGGGGGGGAAATTGAGGTTTAATACACCTGTGGGGTGATTACCAGGCCATAGACTACAGGGAAATGTGTGAACCCGTCTCTTGCATGAACGCTCAGGGCTCTTGTGTAACTGTTATGTTCTTGACAGACGCAGACAAGCTGAAATCCACACTTCTATACACCACATCTATAAACACTTGCCTGCACCAGATGGGTGTGATTTTGGGTTGAAATATATGAGTTCAGTTGCATCTACAGCTGAATAAAGATGAACTGCGTCTTTTGCAGCTCTTGCAGTAACTGTACAACAAGGACATTTCACAGTTTGTGTTAACAGCACTTTTAAAATGTGTGGTAGGAACAGATGTTCGACAGCATATTATTGTATTAATCCTAAAATCCCATACTATCACATAGCAATTATTCTATTAAATAATACTTTACTGTATCAATCTAAATAAAGTACAGAGGGATGTGAGGAAATGTTTGACACACAATAAAGGGATCTTCAGTCACTACTTTGTACTGCTCAGAGAGGTGTTAAAGCACCTTTTGAAACCTGAATATAAGTAAACTTTCCAAAACAATCAAACCATACAGAAGATGCTTGGTGAGCAGATAAAAAGCTCCTAGCCTTGTGGCTGTTGGACAAAACACACACACACACATTCCTCACATCCCTTTTTATGCCACAATCTCTGTTTTTGTCTGTGCTGTTGTGGCAGTTTCAAAAAAAGAGAATCGGGGTCAAGTTCTGAACACCCCCACACATACGAGTGCTAATAGAATAATAGGATAACACACCTCTGCTCAGCGTCTTTGAATCAAGCTCACAAATAGAGATATTGTGGTTACTCGAGAACAGTTAACCAGGAGTCACATTCATTTCTTCTTAATTAGTGTTAAAACATTGAGGATCTGCTGAAGATCTGGCTATGAAAAGTAAAGCACTTAAGAACCGTAACTCCACCGTTAAAATGTCTATTGAACGTCTCGCTCCCTTTGAAACATGCAGGGAGAAGAGGCTGCGTTTTCTTTTGCATTAAAGGGTAGGATGGAGGGTGGCAGATGGATTTTCTTGATTTTCATTCTTCCAAAGACAATGCAGCTTGAAGATGGTGACGCCGGCTGTGATCGGGTTACAAAGGTCGTGAATCTGTTTTTATTGAAGGCGTTGAGGGTTTTTAAGGGAACATCTCGGCGCCGCAGCCGTCGAGGACTGCGGCAGCTATTACCGAGCGTGCCAAGGTTAGGTGCTTAAGCCATTAGCTCGGTGGATTCCAGCACCAACCTTGTGTTGTTATTGCAGAGGGGGCGAAGAGGAGAGAGAACGGGGATTAAAGTGAACTCCCACGCAGCAGTATGACTCTATTAATCGGCTGTCTTTGTCTATCAAGGTTAAAACAAGAGGCTGCTTGGTGCCTGTCGGTGAGGGAACAGGTGTATTCATGTGTAGGATGTCAGGGCCGTCTTTCACTTTCCAATCTTTGCTTTTTCTTCACTGTCATGTCACACTTTCTTTAATGAAGTTCTCCCTCTACCTGTCTTTCCCCTTTATTTCTGTCTCAATCATTCTCCCTCTTTTTTCTCTCTTTTTCCTCCAGAAATGTATCGCCATCTTGTCTTGGTGTTCCTCCACTCCTTCTCTTTCCTTCATCTTTCTGCATGTTTTTTTATGTATTCACTTTCTTTTTTATTTCATCTTTTCTCTGTTTATCTCTGCTCTCGCCACCTTCCCCACTTCTTTATGTTTGTATCTCTGGGGTATGTGGCCTTGCTTTCATTCATCCTCCCACGGAGGACGGCAGCTTTATTAATAGTTTAGACGGTCTGCTTTTCTTTTCTGTCCGGCGGAGCGGCATCTCTTTGAGTGTTTAAAGCGTATCTCGGACTGGAGCTGGTGGTTGAGGAACACTTGACACTCGTTCAAGTTCACACAAGATCGGAAAATATGAATTAGCCTTGAAAGAATGTGTCAAGTTGGCAGGTACTCAGCGGGGGTTTATATTCAGGATGTTTGTGAAGGAAACAACATGGACTTTGCAGTTCAGGTGTCCAGTTCATACAAACTGCTTTAAAGAAAACATTCAAAAATGAAAAAATATCATCCCAATTTCTGGACCTCTATTTTAAAATCCCTCTCAGCAGTTTGCGGTGGAACAGTAAGTCCTGACCCTTGAACTGCACTTCTTGGAGTAGTCAGGAGGGAGAAAGGGCTCTCTCGCTTCCGTAAAATGGGAATTGCATTTGCATCACTGCTCGCCCGCTGTCTGCTCACCTGGAAGGAAGGAGTCCACGTCCAAACTGTATCTCAAACATCAATTATTGCTGTAATCAGCATTTGTTATAGATATTGATTTTATTCATTTAAAATGTTCTGTTTTCAAATAATTAATTTATTATTAGTATTCTTATTTTATTGATTTATTTATTGCATTTAGCTTATTACTTATGGTAGGTTGATGATCCACCTGGAAGTGAGGGTTACATTCATGTCTTGATTACTCAGATAGTTGTACGATGTTTAAAAGCTAAAAAGGTATAAGTTGTTAAGTCTAAGCAGCAAGCAGGAAGTAGAGCACCTCCCCTCTCTGCATTCAGAGGCGACACTCTCTCCGTCTTCACCTCGCCTTCCTCCTCATTCACCGGCTGTACCTTCTGTCATTCAGCCTATCAACACTCACCTCCCGGCCTCTACATCAAACCACACAGTGATAGCAGTGCTCAGCCCTCCTGTACAACCTGCGCCGCACACCAACCTTCACCTTTCCCAAGTTTTATTTTCCATCCGCTGTGTTTGTTCATTTGTTTGCCAGCTTAATTTAATCTGTGTGGTGACTGATATTGCACTGTTGCGTTGTGAAGAGCCGGCCCTGCATGTGCCCCGTTCTTCTGTGTGCATGTGTAGATAGGGTTTAAACCTTGAAGTCTTTGTATAACTTTGTGCTTTGCTCGTCCTTGGGTGGTTTTCAGTGTTTAGAATGAAGTTGGGAGTAAAAAACAAAAACAAAAACTTCAAATTGTTGGCTCTCCTTCATCTTCCTTTATCTTTTTTAATCTATTAATCTACTTATTTACATAATTTGTAAGAGAATACTTATTTTTTGTGTTCATACTTTTTGTAACTTTGCAGAAGGCACCAAACTAAAATGAACTAGTTAACTTTTTTAAACTACCCGTTTTTTTATCATTAGTATTATTCTTTAATGTTTGTGTGTTAATATAATGTCCATGGCTCCCACATGGCTCCATTTCACTGTAAATCTTTAATACGTGTTACCTGTGCTTCAGGATGTGGAGCTCTTCGGCAGGGACACCCCCGAATGACTTGAAATATTTTGTTGCAAAAGAAAAAATTCACATTTGGCAAAAGAAAGACTTTACTTTTAAACTGATAGCATAAAAAATATCCTCGCTTTTTAGAGATATTTCCCTTTTTAAGTCCGAGTTCTTGTAGTTTTTCTAGAAAAAAAGGATTTTTCCGGCCCCCTTTGAAATTCCACATTTGAACAAAACTCCTCATATCAGTTTGTGTTTGTTCGGCATGGTGCTGGTGTTTCATCTCCCCGCATGATGTTTAGAAGTGGTTTGATGCTCTTTGCATATCGATGAAGTGTTCAGAGTATCTTCACCTTGGGATCAAGTGTGTATTTGTTTGTGGCTAACGTGTATGTGTGTGTGCATTTATAAGGGAGTCTGTGTTTAACAAGGATATTGTGTGTGTGTGTGTGTGTGTTTATGCATGCATGAGTGCCTCATTGTGTGTGTGCTTGTCCATGAGTGTGTTTGGCTGTGTGCATGCACCTGTGTGGTTCTTTCTATGTGATTGTCTAATAGTATGTGGTTGCTTACCTATGTGACTATGTGCATACCTGTGTGTGTGTGTGTGTGTGTGTGTGTGCAGGTGCGTCCACGCAGGACTCGGATGCCATGGAGCCGGAAAAGCAGGTGGACAGCACGGTGAAAATGGCTGGAGTGATCGCAGGGATCCTTATGTTCATCATCATCCTCCTTGGGGTCGTCCTCACCTTCAAACGCAGGTAGGTAATGAACCCAACATCAGGACCCAGCGTCAGCTTCAAGCTGCTCTGTGTAGCATTTAAACAAGAAGAAATCATTAACATGTAAAAGTTGTATCCTCAGTGGAACCCCTTTAAACCGTAGACCAGACGGCCGGTTGGTAGCCTCTATCATTGCACCGTTATTCTCTGAGCCAAACAGAGGCTTTGTGGCACCAGACTTCAGAAGTCTGGTGACAGCAGATGGTGAATGGAGCCAACACCTGATTCAAAATCTGTTAAAAGATGTCAGCAATAAGAGCACAATTGGCACAAAGATCGAGGCTACCAGTCATCTTTATGACCGTTGTGTCATATTGTAACGGTGAGCACTTGGACAACTTTATGTGTTGATGAACAAAATGCTGCATTTAGCATCTTTAAACCATTAAACTGAATAGATTGATAGACAGACAGATTGATGGATAGAACGTATAATGTTAAACTAAAGTGTCCTCATAGTTAGTGCAGGTATAAATGATTATGTATAGACATACAGGGGAGAAGCTAATGTCTTCAGGTGAAGGAGATTACAGCGAGATGTTTAATAAGGCCGATTGAATCAGGATTTAAACAACAGAAATCCTTCTTATCAATTAGCATTTATCAAACATTGCAGGTTCCACACTGATTGTGATGATTGTGAAGGCCACACACTTGGATTCAGCTCTTAAGGCAAAATAAAAGGCCAGAATTCAGTATTAAATCTGGAGATGCACTTAATCCTCTCTAACCCTTAAAGGCAAAGTAAATAATAATGAGTGATGTTGCCAAAGTTTATGTATCTAAAACCCGATGAATTGTTTCAGTTAGCAGACACACACAGCTTTCTGTGTCTTTGTTAACATGCACACTGGCTTGCCACCATCACCTGCCTTTCTTTCCATTACTTTCTCTCATTCTCTATATTGCTTCATCCATTCTCCCATGATCCCTCTCTACCGACTCGCATAATGCTTACACATATTGCTTTGCTAGGACTCACATTTGTTTGATTTTTTGGCCATGTTATTCATGTTTCTTACTTCACTTGAAACGTGTACAAAATGTTGCTGAGAAGAAAAACAGCTAAAGTAAAAGAAGATTCATTAGTGTGACAAATAGATCAATACAACACAGTACATGCAAATGCCTTCCAACAACCACACTGTGGCACTTTGTGTGATGCTTGTAATTGAAGCATACGTATGTGTAGGACTAAACTAACACTAGAGCACAGCGAGGGGAAGTGGAAGGCATGAGGATTACTCGGTCTGATTGCCGAAGGCGTTAAAACTCGAGACTTAATAAATAATGGTGTGGACTCACAGTTGGGCTGTTTTTTTTATTGATCCTCTAAAAGCAGAAGTGTCATTATTTTTAATGGAAATGATGCAGACTGTTGCTACTTGTTGTTGTTTAGAGGAGATTTATTGTGAGAGAAGAGTGTGAAATTCTTTGTGTCGTTAGATTCCCTGAACAAAAGAGTCTCTCACAACTCAACAAGGCCAGGTAGATGTTAGAGTGTTACAGTCATGATGCTGCCAACAAATAGCAGAAAGCTTGGACAGCCAAGAGTTCCAGTAATAGTTACTCAAGTTTCCAGGATTATTACATCGCATGCTTTATTAACACTGCAGCCTCTGGGTCGCTTGTCTGTCAAGCTGCAGCTTCCAGAGCGACTTTGAACTGCTCCACTTAGGCTACGTTGACCAAACACATTGTGGGACAAAGGATCTTGCCATCACTTACATATTTTATGTTTAAACACCCACACCATTGATCTGTAGATGTGAACTGTACTTCAACAACCTGAATAACTAAGACCAAGAAAACAATCAACGTCCAGTCCCTTTGTTTAGTACTTGGAAGTCTTTAAATTACATTTGTTTTCTTCATTGTATGGAAGTTGTCATGGTCTTTGAATGGCTAACAAGATCATTTATGTGTTTTTACTCTGATCTTTTTACATATGTGGGGGAAAAAAACCATTTGCGAGCATTTGTAGTCTACACAGTATCCAGTTCTCACAGTAAATCCCTGCCCACGTGCAAAAAAGGAAACAGCTTTTTATTTGTTCAAGGAGAAGACACTGTGTGCATTCAGGCAACATGTGTGCAGCAAGGATACATTGCGTCTTTCAAGATACATCCATTCTATAACTTTCTGTAATGCCACATAGGGAATATATATATAATAATATAATAACAACATCCACCCACGCAGAGGCCATGCATACGACACCACTGTTAAATGTTAGTATAAAACCACACTGAAATTAAAGCCACGTGGATTGTTTCTTTCACCATAAAAACACAAGGCACTGGGCCTAGGGGGACGTAAAGCTTTGTGCACAGACGGCAGTACAGCGAGAGAAACTCACTCATGCTTTATTACTGGTCTGAATACAACATCACATCCATTTCAAGTCAGAAAATGAGGCTGGGGAGTCAAGAGAGGGCAAAGGGTCAGTTGGCAATGCTAATCAGAGGCTAAAGAGAATATCCCAAGCATCAGGAGGATAAGAATCTATCCGAGCCAGAGGAGGGAAATGCCAGGGGTAACAAGAAAGGTACAGGTGGAGACTTCAGAAGAGGGTGCAGGTGGAGAAGACAGGGGAGAAGCACAACAGAAGCTCCCTGAGCAGCCGGGGAAGAACAATGTTCAAGGTTTCAAAAGTATGAAAAATGAAAACAAGGCAGCACTGGTTAACCTGGGGGTCAAATGGATATGCTAATCAAATGCTAACAAGGCTAAAAGGGCATAATATGCATAAAAAGGCCAATTGGAAGGCAAACGCCACCACTGTGGATGAAGGAGAAAGAGGTAAAAGAGCAACGATGATGGAGAAGAGAAAGAAAAGAAGGAAGCAGTTGAGATGTTCTCATGAACTGAGGTGAACCCAGGCCATCAGCCACGGCTAACCACCCCATGCAGGCAGCACATCTGTAATGAAGAATGAGAGAAAGAAAAGCCCAGCAGATATGGATATGATCACGACTCGAGGAAGAAAGATGAGAATAAAAGGAAGCTGCAGAAGTGAGAGAACATATAAAATGTAGAGAAGAGAGATGGACAGGGAGGGTAGGAACAATGGCAGCGGTGGAAATACCAACAAAGGTAAAGAATAAAATGATGCTGAGAGACAGAAGAGAGCAGACTAATAGATTTGGACAGTGGACAGTTTACAATATCATAGAGCGTTTTCTGGGGTCATCTATATTTCATCCCACACACTTTAGCCAGTCGTCCGGGCGGCAGGAGAAGTGTTTGTGAACTCCAAAGTGTTTTACATGCCTTTCAGAGCACATAAATTATTCGGTGACAAAACTTTGTCGGGAAGTGAGACAGCACAACTGTCCAATTAATCTTTCAGAACTCAGTTACACATGTTCCAAATGGACTTTATGTTTGAAGGAAAAGCCAGGCAATGTTGCCGATAATGTAATGTAAAAGTGGATAACATTGGACATGGCTGAAGTCTTAATGGGAATACGATGTTTCTACAACCAGGTGGCCCCGAGGGCTCCAAGAGCCAGCACCGGAAGATACACTTTTCATAAAAAGGTTGAGAGGAGAAAGGATGAATAATTAATGTTCCTGAAGCTCCCTAAATACCGGCAGCATATCTTCTGTGATGCCAGACAAGACCTCGACTAAGTAATTGAAAAAAGGTGACGTCTTCGCAACTGTAAATTTATGTTATTCAGACTTTTTACACCCCTCTTTTCTTTCATTCGAGTTCTTTAGAATTCTGACCCTGCAGCCATTTTTGGTGATTTTATTTTATTTGAAGATTTCGTACTGCTTTCATGTCCAGGTGAACCTTAGAAAAAGAACTCAGCCTTGAATAGCTTCAACAGCCTAAATAAACAAAACAAATGAAGAAAACCGCTCAAAGAAAAGCACATAAATGAAGATATACAGGCAAATAATCACCCGAGGCACATCTCGACACCTAATGCCATGCTTTTACTGCTAGACATGACTCTGGGCAAATCTGCCCTTTTACATTATCTGTTGTATTCTGGCCTTAAAGATATTTGTGTGGAAATGTCTGTATTATTAATTCCAAACCTCACCCAAAGGGCCTCTGTGTATTTAAGAGGTCCTGGCAGGCGAGGCTGGGTCAGCCTGCATGTATCTCCATATGTTCTTGTGTTTATTTACAGTAGGTTTTTGTCTCAGTAGCACGGCTTCAACTTCTACTGAAGTGATTTCACTTTCTATTGGATTTAACGCACAGCCAGCTGCTCGAGGGGCGAGACATGTTTTCATCAACCTCTTATGGCCCTTTTCAACCAAATGTGAATGTATTTAAATGCAGGAACCAAATTATGAACTCACTCACTTGCTCACTTTAAGAGAAAAGTTCTCACACTGACATACAGTATAGTGTCTGATCAAACCCTGTCTACAAGCCATAGCAGCCTCCAGGCTTGTGTTTGACCAGTCAGAGGCCTTCAACAGTGCAACGCATACGCATGAGCCAGACGTTCCCGGGTCAGCGAGCAGCACGACCCTCCAGGCAGGAGGATAGATTCCACCGGGAACGCGACGTGGCCGCTGGAGCTGATTGTGGCCACTCTGGCCGACGCCTGTGACTCCACCTGACGTGCTTCCCAGAATGTCGCTGCAGGTTGAGCCGGGCAGGAAGCCAGACGCACAACGGCATAGAGCATCCGGCCAATACAACTCCAGATCATATATCAACAATAGACACAATTAAAACACACAGAAAAAAAGAAATTTGACTACCATTACATTAACATACACACCAATGGTAGAAGCACAAAATGCAAATGAACTACCAGTCAACAATACCGGGCAGGCAAACACAGGAAGTGAGAAGTTCTTCAGCTTTTTAATTCAGGAAACTATCTGTCAGTTAAACTATGACTCTGTTCCAAGACTGTTAGAAAGAAATGACTAAAGGCTGCATCCAGTTAGTGACACTGACACGTGCTAGAAAGAAACAAGGTGAGCTGATTGGACAGTTGTAAGTTAATGGCTCAGTAACCCCGCCCCCCTCTGACACGTGATGAATCATGATGTCACATAGAGACTGTAGGTGTTATCTGAATAACAACAGGCCTGCAACAGGCTACTGATGCTGCCAGACAAAGTATTAGTCCCCACCAGATCTGTCTACATGCACACACACACACACACACACACCGCTGAAATTGAGTCAGAAAGTGTGGCATTATACACATGCAAAGTCTCAATCAAAGATGTGATTGAAGACACACACATACACACTGTGCATGTAAAGATGAATCCAGTATGTGCACAGCTACTTTTAAGCACACATGCGTACACACACAGACCTGAAGCACAGATGTTTCTCCCGTGTGTGTGTGTGTGTAAGTATATATCTCTTTTTGTTCTTGTGGCTGGATGTAAAATCCGTCATCAAAGTCAGTTTGATATCACCATCTCCGTGTGTGTGTGTGTGTGTGTGTGTGTGTGTGTGTGCACTGACCGCCTGATACTCCTTCTTATCCATTTGAAGCCAGTATTGACAGGGGCAGAGCCGGGGATTGGTACACACAGATTGAAAGAGAGGGAGAACTCCAGATGGGTCTGTGGACAGAAACGGTTGCAAACACAGAAACTCTTTCGGCCAGACAGACCAAAATATCTCTGAGTCTTCAGCGTCCTTCATCGTGACACCTTCATGAAAGTTTACTTTAATTTACAACATTTCTGAATGATTATAAATAATTACACCTTATATTTTTCGCCAGCAGTACCATATTTCCCTTCCTTCTCTGCTAAGAAGAGAAGGCTGCCTCAGCTCCAGATGACACAGTGGGTAGTTTTGTCAGAGACGGGTCCCCCTGTAATCATTAGGGAACACGGATAAAAAGGTTCTTATAGCTTTTTCATTGAAAGGCCCTGAACAGTTAAAGTGTATCGTTAAAGTAAATAAGGAGTCGCATAAATCATGAATGTGTGAGGCTTGGTGAGTGGCTGAGTGTGTGTTGCCAAATAGAAACATCCTTACACCTAAACGACAGAAAACCAGGAACAGATCATGATGCGGGTTAAAGTAAGTCCATCAGCTACGTGACATCATGTGATTTACTAACATAAGTGTGCTGCTTGCACAGAGGACATGTATGGCCGTATTCTTGGGGACGGTCTGAAATGATAGTGATTCTAGTTACTAGACACTAGGGACAGGGTTCTGTTATTCTAGATAAGAGACAGCTACAACACTGTTCTTGTACAGGGTTGCTCCCAGTTACCTGAATAACAAACTTACTTAATTGTAGCTTTATGCAATAACCTGATTTCTTAAACATATTGTATATTACAAAAAGCAGTCTAATGAAATCCAGTGTTTGACTTACAGTTAGATAGTTTAGATATTTGCACTGTAAGAGAAATTGTGCTTTCACTCAGAACTCAAATGATTTCTTTGTACATTTCTTTTCAGTTTGTTTGAGCATGCATGCACGTATAGAAACATGCACAGCCTCATGTATTGGCACCAATATTGTACAAGAATTTGTACAAATTGTGCATCCATCGCTTCTCTGCTGATCCATTCCAGTTCACCAATCACCACCTCTGCTAGTTCTTAACATCTTAACAACAGTAATGGTAACAATAACATCTCATGGTTACATCCGATTTTCACCCCCCCACCACATACACACACAGCTATCCTGTCGCTCTTCCTCTTTCTTTAATATATATCCTAAATATGTTACGAGGAATGAACATGAAGTGTTGCGATCGTAGGATTGTGTCTCCCACTGAGGAGGCAGAATATCTAAATGTGTCCCTTTGCTAAACAGGAAACAGTAAATCAAAGATTTAACTGTAAACCTCCTCACAACTGGAGACGTATTCATCATTCTACTAATAACTTTGTCAGAAAGAACTCGCTGCTTTTCTCTCTGAAGTTTCTTCTACTGGCTGCAAGAAGAAAAGGGACATTTGAGGCAGTTTGACACCGTAGCATTTCACCATCATAAGTGATGACAGGAAGTCTTTGAACTCAAAGACACGGGGTGAAATGTGTTTTCTCTGCTCAATATGGCCTCATGTCCACTCCAAGCTTCTCTTTACAGCACTGTTGACTGATACAACTGAATGCTTCCTGGGACTCTCGTTCTCTTTGCACAGTGTTCACATGGCCAGCTCTCAGAAAGTGTTCATGTCACTCTGGGATTTCTACCTGTTATAGTCTCCATGTCTGAAACTTGTCACCTTGATAATCCTTCGATCTTGGTACACCACTTAACTGCACTCTTGCTGGAAACCTGCTGAAATCTCACACACTGGCACACTTTGTTGATTCATGCTGCAAGAGAGTCTGCTTTTCATCCCATATGGGGGGCAGGTCTGATCTCTTCATTGCTGCCAATTACAGCTCATTCCTGTTCACACAGACACACATGTGTGTGTGTGTGTGTGTGTGTGTACTGCTGAGTGCAACAATTCAAAATTCCTGTTAAAGGATTAGCAAAAAAGAATTGTGAAGCTCACAGCCGTGCTAGACAGAGAGAATGGGAGTACAAGTGTTTGAGCATTCAGTTCATTGTCAGTATCAGACAGCCATGACACTGGATCTGTGCCAGAAAATAATAAAAGTACGGCTTTATTTTTGTGCCAACATGAATTCAGGCAGAGAAAAAAATGCTGCCGCAATTTGACCGTATCTACAGAAAACAACAGGAATGCTGGGAAACAGAGCTGCAGCCTTTCAGAGTCAGGTCTGCAGTCTGCTTCGGTCTGCTTGGTGTCAACTAAAGGAAAAGCAATACGAAGGCATGGAGAGAAGGAAACATGACAGATGAAACAGATGTCTCAGGTTTCTCAGCACAACCTCTCTGTCTCCAGTCTCACGACCTTTAATGTCTCTCTCTATCTTCCTGTTTCCTGTCTTTGGCTCCACCCCTTCCTGTCCCGTCCTGTACCTGCCTTGCCCTTGCTCCGATAGAGAGATTCACACATGGAGAACTCTGAGCGTGGGGTATTGTATGTTTACTTCTAGACATCAACGCATCCACTCCTCACTTCCTGTGACTCTCACCTCGCCTCCTCTGACTTTCACTAGTTTCCCAAATGCATCTTATGACCAAGGCTACACCTGGAAAATGGATGTGGTGTTTCCAGTTCAAAATGTGACTGAAGAGTTCAATTCCAGAGGAAATGATTTAGTAGCTCCAAAACACAAGAACCAAACATTTCAAATGTCTAACAATGAAATGACTTAATGCGGCCTGTCACTGTGAAGAAGTGGGAAGAACTCTTTAAAAAATAAAGATATCTAATTTGCAATACAACTCAGTTTTAGCTCGGGACAGCACACACCTCATCTTACCTTTTAACAGGGATAATGTGCTGACACACATGGTAATTGCTGTGGTTAAACACCTCCGAATGTGCTGTCCTAAGCAACGCTCAAACGTGTTCTGAGAGCTACACATCCTTTTTCTGTAAGAGTGTGAAACATGAAGTATTTGAATCTCCGTGGCACACACACACACACACACACACACACACACACACACACTCTCGCTGCCAGATCTGTGTCACTAAGTGGTTGAAATTTAGGTTTTTCAATTCCTTTGAGAATTGCATCCTCCCTGTGTTAGCATCTTTAGCGTATGTTCTTCTGTCTTTTCTATGATGGCTGAGGGAGTGCAGTAATATTTGAACAAAATATTCAGGTGTAAATTGGACTTAAAATGGCTGCTTGTGACACTTGACATCATTATTAACAGTGAGACAAGTTAACTAATATAAGATGCTTTTGGTATATTTGACCATTTATTTCAAGCAATCTCTGCATTTCCATTATTACTGCACGTCATCTGTGGTCACGGACTTATTTCTTCATTTTGTTTTGTAAAAACTGCATGTTTAAAACACATCACGCCTCCGTCATCTCTGAAGACCTTCATTCATCATAATCCACCTGTCACTGCCTCTGTATGGTGAGAGATGTTTGTCTGTCAGATACTTTCCCAGTCATTTGTTTTTGATGCATTGTCAGTAACTATTTACAATATATATATATATATATATATATATATATATATATATATATATATATATAT
>JAVQJL010103255.1:0-13482 GCA_036024295.1 Nannoperca obscura
GTGTGTGTGTGTGTGTGTGTGTGTGTGTGTGTGTGTGTGTGTGTGTGTGTGTGTGTGTGTGTGTGTGTGTGTGTGTGTGCGTGCGTTGGGGGACTTGGTAAGAAGGCAGTTGGTTTAGCAAGCACAGCCTCCGTGGCTCTCTGAAGGCGAGTCTTTGAGGCCCTGGTTCCTGTGGTTGGTTACGAGGTTGAGGTCTCCATCCATGCTCTCGTTCATCTTCTCACAGATGACGTCCACTAGACGCTCGAACACCTGCTTCACGTTGATGTTGTCCTTAGCGCTGGCCTCAAAGAACTGGAAACCTGAGGGGGAGCAAGGGCACAGAAGTGGCAAAGTATAATGTCACAGATACAGTAGATATACACATAGATAACGAGCATGCATGCACACAGTCTCTGTCTGCAGAAGCTAACAGGTGGATGTTTTACCCAGCTCCTCTGACAGCCGCTGGCCGTCCTCTGTGGGTACGAGCCTATCGTCCTCCAGGTCACACTTGTTCCCAACCAGGATCACCTGCGCATTGTCCCATGAGTACGTCTTGATCTGCGTCGCCCTGCAGGACAGACACAAAGTTTCACATTCTGCATGATTAAAAGCAGTAAAATAAATACATTTTAAAAAAGGGATCTGTAAAGCAAAATAGAACCCAACAAATCAGATACTTTCCTGCATAAACAGCAATGAAATGTTAACTGAAGGGTGGCTTGTGTTTATAAAGTTTCTGTAGTCCGACTAATGGGAAAAAGACATCTAAATGTGCAGTGTGTGTGCATGTCATTATCTTAGCTCCAACTGCAAAATGTAAGAATGTGGCAGCCATTTATATGAAAATGAAAGTGGTGTTTCATTTTCATTTCATTTTATTTTATTTTAGTTTGAGGTCATCCAAATATATTATGTGGCACATTTGGTGAAGGTGGTGGAAATGTGGACAAATATGGGACTATCAACACCAAGAGGTAATTACTTCTTTCCTGGTGCATGGCTTAACTTTACTACCAAATCTCATTCAACTCTTAAGAGGTTTTTCAGATTATCCAACTAAATGACGAATGGGACCAAAAAAAACACAACAACATAAACCAAACTGTTTGAACATATCCAACTCACCAGTCCTGAACTGCGTTAAAGGAGTCCTGGTTAGTGATGTCATACATGAGCAGGAAACCCATGGCTCCTCTGTAGTAGGCTGTGGTGATGGTACGGTAGCGCTCTTGACCTGCTGTATCCTGCATTTACACACACACACACGTAAATTTCATATACTTCATTTATTAAGATGTCTATAAAACAAAGCAAAAAATCATGAATTCCCCTTTGATCATTTAATACACGATTTGAAACCACAAGGGGGCAATATTGTCCAAACTGTGGCCTGTTGCTGCTGTAGCTACAAGTTGCACCTGACACAGTATATGTGGAGCAGATCTATCATTTAGCCATTGGGAGTGAGTGGTCGAGTTCAGTGGTTCCCAACTTTCTTTCTCCCCCAAAATACCCCTTAATCATCACCGCTAAATTTATGTTAAACTGGATGTTATTTAACACGATTAATTACAGAAACGTGGATAGTGTTAGATTTGATTTTTTTTTTTTTTTTACAGTCCAGTTGGTTTTATGGTTTGATCAATTTGGTCAAGTTTGCATTTGTACTACCACTTGGAGTGGCAGTTGCTGGATCTTTCAACCATTTATTCATATACTTTTAGCTAACTATTTCAATTATTTATTAATTATTTTCATCTATTCAACCACATATCGATAACTTTTATCCATTTAAATGTCTCTGCTCACGTCCTCTTAATCATGTTCCGTCATGTTCAGGTGTTACAGTTAGATTTTCGTTTATAGTGGTTTCTGTTTTCTCCAATAAACTCAGGTAATCCACAATCTTTCAACATACTCCCCATCAACTGCAGAAATACCCCCTGGGGTAACTACGTGGCCTAGTTAATCACTGGTAATGGTGGGCTGGTAAACTATTCTCTCAAACTGACGTTAATTGCCATTAATACTATTCATGGTGAGAAGCTTGTAGTAAGTCATTTGAGTTATCAAATGATCAATTTTCAAATAAAATTCAACTCAGGTACATGTCTGGTTTCATTTGTAGAAGGTAAAAAAGTAAAAATAATAAAAAAAGATGGTTATGGATCCTGTGTAGTGGGAAATATAAGGAGAGGCCATGGTGTGATTGCACTCTGTGAAGCCTTTATGCATTTCTCTCCTTCCAAAGCGCTTGGCTTCATCACCACATCAAAATGCCACTTGCTCTGCTCCACACAATCTTCCAGAAGATGGCATTTCGATATGAGCTCCTGCCACAATCGTTTCTCATCAAACCGGGACTTGTGGCTTGCATCGGTAACCGGAGAGAGACAGAGAGAGATGCGAGTCAGAGGAGGTGTGGCTGCTGTGCAGTGCCTCCCAGCCGGATGCTCGTTTAGCAGATGCGTAAAGAAAAAGATCAAACAGGTAGACCAAGTAGAGCAACTCCTCTCCGCTCTCACGGTTACTTGGTAACTTGTCTTAGTCCTTCATTTGCATCAGGAGCCTATGTGTGTGTTTCTGTGTCTGTTTGATGTTTTCCTCACAGTAAAGTGGAAGAGGAGGAGGAGGAGGAGGAGGAGGAGGAAGAGTGGGTTGTCCAGGTAACTAGAGGCCGATGAGGGTTATGAATGTTCCATTACAGCCAGGACTGCTCTGGATGCTCGGCCCAAATGATCCTTCTCACTTTACAAAATGGACAGCAAGACAGAGGGCAGACCGCTGCAGGACTCCTTCCATCAGAGACAGCAGAGGGAAAAACAACATGGCCTACCCTCACTATATTCTTTTATTCCTCCCAGTGCCACAGTCAGAGTCTGCTTTCTGTATGGGGTTATTTCTGCTTTAGTAAAGTGTGAAATATTCCAGGTCCATCTTTATCTCATCCATGCAGAGATGAACAAATATTTGGCAGCGTAATGGGACGTCTAACCAAATAAACTGTCTCCAGGGTTACTATAATCAACCTCAGCCAGTAAACAAAAGCTGCTCCCTCATGTGTATATGTATGATGATAGATAGGGAGGGGTTTAAATCAGGCCTCCACATGGCAAGAGACAGTAACATCACCAGGGCCCTGATCTTTAAACATGCGTCACCTGCGTTTATGTTAACAAAGCAGTGGCACACACAGGATATCATCACCTGGACTACCACACACACAACATACTGTATGTGTGGATGTGTTTATGCTATGTGTGCCAAAGGTGTTTGTGTGTGTGTGTGTGTGTGTGTGTGTGTGTGCTCAAAGATCAGAAACACATTTCCATGACACAAAAAGGAGGGATGTAAACAACATGCGTACACAGTGTGAACACACTGTACATATGCTCGAGCTGTGAGTATTCACTTTGCACAGCCCATGTGGTGTGTTTTCAGGCTAGCCCGTTTCCATGATACACAAAGGGAGGCTAGGCTAGCAGCTGGCTAGCTGATCATCAGCAATACTTTTAGTCTAAGGACCTGGAGAAGTCTATTACAGAGGGTGTTCAATGTGAACTAACATGATTTTAACAGCCGGGAAACTTCACAGAGTTGATTATTAACACCATGAGGACTTGTATTAAGACAAGTCTGTTGGTCCCACGCCCTTTAAATACACGGCTCCACTAGAGCTGCAGTATATCTTCATTATGTCTCCGTCAGATGCTGATAGGCACTTCCTCTGCTTCCTGAGCTTAGGAAATACCAGATCTCTTTGTTATTCAAAGAGCCAGACGCACACACAATATGCCCACCTCAAAACCCAACTAGTCACCTAACACAAATTATATTGATCATTACGGATCATTCTTTCGCGCTGCTCCTCACCTGGTAGAACACCACGCACCACCAACACTGCATGTCATTTCACAGAGACACATGTTTGGTCAGGTAGGTGAGTGTGTGTTTTGGTGTGGGCTCTTCCGTGGCTGATTCACCTTGGTCACCGTTTGTCACACAGTGGCTCACGCAGTGTTGATTCAAATGAATCATGTGTTTGAACAGCCTCAACAATATATATCAATAGCATCTGTGGTGTGCTGTGAGGAACATGCAGGTGGTGGTGGACCAGAAAATGAAGGATACATCTCCTAGCACAACGTAAAAGAGCCATGCAATGACTACGAGGCTTCCAATTTTTATTGAGACTGTGAGAGGGGTGTTTGTCTGTCTCCATCTGGCTGTTTGAAGCTAGCCGTTTCCCCTGGTTTCCATTCTTCACGCTAAGCTAAACTGCTGCTTGCTGTAACTTAATATTTACTGAAAAAACAGACATGAAACTGATATCGATCTCATTATCTATCTTCCAGCAAGAAAGCAAATTCCAAAAAAAGTTGAACTATTTCCATAAAGGGGACAGAAATGTACTGAGGTGTTTAAAAAGAGAATAGCCAAAATCGTCCCCAGTTCAGGTCAAACTCCAAAAACACTAAATACCCCATTTCCCATAATTCGTCTCTATCCAGTTTTTTCGTTACCCTCTCCTTAATGTCTTTTAAACTCACTTGGTTTGTAAAGCTTGGTAAGTCGCCAAGCCCAAACTGAGAGAACCCCAGTGACATTAAACAACTCTTTCACGGGCTTTGTATGTAGTATGATAAGCAATCCAACATTTTGATTGGCGGAAAAATCGGAAGTGATTGACACATAAATTGTTAAAACTCTAACTGCTAATTGGCGTTCACCTTATCGTCGTTTAAGTTGCGAGTCGCAGTAACTTCTGCACGAATTGCTGCAGCGTTTGGTCAACAAAAGCCACAAGCCCATGAAATGTGGCTGAGTTAGCAAAGAGGAACAGCTGTCTTAACAACAGGATACAGAATACGTGGCAACTCACAACATTTTATTGTGTGCAGATTCAATGCAACTAAAAACCATTAGTTATTGTTGGCATTAATTGTCAAACCATCAGTTTAAAGCAGCTATAACAACTATTTTTACATTCTAACAATGGATCAAATGACTATGTGTAGTGTGAAGGGGGTTACTTGCAGTGTGAAACCCGCAGAGAATTATCACCAATTTGGAGTTCTCTTCAACTTTATGTAACTTTATATTGTCCTACAGATCTTTGTTTTGGAAAGCAAAAGTTAGCAACCCGCTGTTAATCAGAGTGTAACGTTTAGCAGCTAAGTGCCAGATGTTTCAGGCCTACGTCATACATTCATATGAACACTTAGAACAACAGTAGATGTCAGATAAGGATAGGGAGAAGGAATGTGTATGAAACCATGAGGAAGTCATGCTTTTTACACTTGCACAATTCACATGCTACACTTGCACAAGGGCCAAACCCACAATACTAGATTACCCATGTCTTTGAAAGTCTTCTGGTAAGCCTTGCACCTCTAAAGGTGCCAGACTTCTTGGTGCCAACAAGTATTCCCAAGGGCTTACTCTCCATTTCCTTTATTTACGTCTAAAGCAATAAAACCTTGAAGAAACTGGAGCATCCACTTTCCTTAACAACACATTGAAATGCACACAGAGCTCAGTAAGTAAATAAGCATTATTAGCGGTGGTGTAGTTTGGCAGCCAAAACCTGTTGCTTGTGCTTTCTGTTTACAGATTACAAATGGTAGTGTAGAACTACAATTTAATACCATAAAAGCCCCACGATGTATCGCATCTTTAATCCACTCACCCAGATCTGCAGCTTGATCCTCTTGTCATTGCGGAAGACAGTCTTGACCTTGAAGTCGATGCCTACTGTGCTGACGAAGGCGGAGGTGAAGGAGTCGTCTGCGTAGCGGAACAGGAAGGAGGTTTTGCCCACGCTGCTGTTGCCAATGATCAGCAGCTTGAACATGTAGTCAAAGTTCTGGTCGGCCGCGTCCTTCTGGGAGGGCTGCTGCTGAAGGCGCGAGTCATTTGATGCCATCTGGAGAGGGAGGGGAAGGAGGACCCAATCTCAAAAATGAACCCAACACGCAGCATTTGCCCCAAGGCGGCAATCAGTCTCTGAACATGGCCGACACGAGCTGGAATCTGAGGTCATTTTTATCCGATTTTGTGACAAAATAAATCATCTCAACTCAAGGTAAACCTTTCTACTTGCCAAAGCTTTAAACCACATCTCGTGGTCTTCATCAGTGAAGGACACACATGCAGGTGACGCAATGGATGTATTATAAGACCTGGATTGGCCGCTTGTGGTAATGCAGTGAAATATTCCCCTAAAAATGAATTCCCCCATTGGCCCGCACTGTAAAAGAGATGAAAACGTTGACAGGTCACCTCTAAGTGTAAACAACATCAGTGATGATTGGGTTCAGTATCCAGTTCTTATGATGCATCCATGGATGAGATTCCTGTCAGCCGCGGCAACACTCAAAGAAGCAACGCACCAACAAAAGGCAAAGAAGAAGAAAGATGGCAAACAAACATGATGTGAACAAGTCACGATTTAAAATATCTATAAAAAAATTAAATCAGCAGTGTGTTTAAAACTGAAAGGTAAACTAATCTCAATACTCTACACGGCATCTTTAACCCCTAGGCCACCATTAATTAATGTTCTGTTCATCAATGGATCGACTGATCAACTTAGCATCAACCATCCTGAACTCAATGGAATATTGCACAAGTTACAGAGTGTAGTTGTTATTGATCTACTATTGAATCAAAACTTGGCCAGATATTAGTGAAATCCATCAGTGACGACTCCATTAAAAAGGTCAGTAATGGAAATGAAAAAGATAACAGTGAAGTTTACAATAGCTTTAAATTATGGGTTGCTATGCCATCTGTCCATCTGCTTCGTTGTAACCATTCATCTCAGTGTAATCTCTCCTGAGGGCAGATATGAGATTACCTGCCATTAAGCTTTTTAGTGTCAGTCATCCAAACAGTGGGAGGAGGGAGAGCAGCTGCACACAGCTTTGGTTGTGAAAAGAGCAGAGGCCATGTCTATCCCTCCTAACACACACACACACAGCTGATCAATCTGTGCACCTCAGCCCGGCCTCTCTCCGCTGAGACTCGTCTCCCTGGAGACCAGACCAGGACTCAGCTGCCAGCAAGACCCATTAGTGGTCAAAGCAGTGAGTTCACTCAGCTTTTAACTGGCCAGAGGCCTCCAGAGCAGGATAGATCACACTGTACCACCAAGGGCTACGGAAAAAACCAAGAGGAGGCTCATTACTGAGGAATTAGAGAAGCCTGGCAAAATGGTTTACTTTGACAATAACAACAGTGCCAGGGTAAGAGAGGGCGAGTCCACTTGTATACAGATATCTTGGTATCGTCTACAGCTGTGTGTCTGTTTAAAACAATAATCTAAAAGAAATTGTGTTGCAGGACTGCACACCACTAACCATATTACTCATGAATTATTTAATATATGCTAGATGAAAATATTCTTCTGCTGTTCGATGATCACACTGCATCTCTGAGTCGTATGAGGGCATAAGATAACTGTCAAGTTGTCAGTTCAAGTGAAAACCTCCAAATTGCTGTTGTTTTTCTGTAATTGCAGTGACACACGTTTAACTTTCAGTCCACGGCGGCGTGAAGCGGACTTTCTACACATGCCAGCCTTTGCAACATTGCGTGCCGGCTGATGTTGTAATCAAAAGTTGCTGTTTACCGACATGGGGAAAATAACCCAATACTTTTTCACAATTTCACTGCTCAATCTGAAGCCTTGCTTTACGTACATGTTCTGTAAACGCACTGCTTTCAGACCAAAAAGTGTTCTCTCAGAGTCACATACAGGCCTGTGTTCAAGTCATAACCCTCAAGTCTTTCTAATCTCTCAAGATATTGGCGGTGAAAACCCAAATCACATGATGCCTGTGCTGTGTAAGGGTCTCCGGGGTACTTTGTTTTTGTGCACTTATAGAGCCTATAGCAACGATCCACCACTCAAAAATAATTGTATTTTCTTACTCCAACTTTCCCATCAGCTCAGCTTAAGTCCAGTCACATGTCCTCCATGTTTACTGTGCAGCTCAGTGTCTGCAGGCTAAACAGGCTCATAAAGTCTTTAAAGACATTTCTTAAATGGCGTTCCCCTATTTTAGAAACATGTTATATAAAAGACAAGATTTACAACGTGATTTCTTGTCACTGTGGGATGCAGCTCAATTCTGTGGTGTCAGGTTCTCTCTGAGTTGAAACCAATTCAAAGCAGTGCCAGCCTTCTTTCTTCTGGCTGTGGTGAATTTTATAAACCCCCCCCCCCCCCCCCCCAGCACCTAATATGATATCAGGACAGTCCTCTCTGAGTGCACAGACATCCTCCGTGTAGTGAGGACAGACATTTACTGAGCTGCAGCAAGGATGAGACTGGGAGCTCCTTTATGGCACACTGGAGTGGCATTATCTCCAGTAAAACCAATAAAGGCCATGATGGTGCACAGGGCTGATGGTGGTGCAGCCAGCTCCCTCAGCTGGCACTGTTTGTCGGGCCAGGAGGCAGCAGCCTGCCTGGCCCGCAGGAAATGACCACTATTGATTAGTTGGCAGATGTCACATCATTTCTTTCATTAGTGGAAGGACTGAAACGCAAACATGGATGGACGATAAAGGCTGGAAGGGACATTCGTTTTATTTCGGCTATGCCAAATGTCCTCACTTCATGCAACAATAGAGTGACGGATAAAAACTGACCCAACCATTTGGTAGGCTATCATTCCGTGGAGGTAAACCTGTGAGCTCAAATAAAAAGAAAACATGACTTTACTCTGAGTGAAGGTGCCCCGTTAGCACTCGGGCAGAAAGGAAGTGCGAGGCAGGAAAAACCGCTGGAGACTTAAACAAACGTACCTTCTTGGGTAAAGAAACAAACGTCCAACTCGGTTGCCTTAGTTCAACGGCTGTCTTCCGTCCCGGCGGCGAGATGCCGGGTTAAAATAGTCCACGAAAGTAGCGCTAACACCTGAAATATCCTGTTCTGCTCCAGCAGCAGCAGCCGAGCCGCTTTCCTTCCCTCGACGGGCTACTTTTGTCCGCTTGCCGTCTCGCGGACTTGTGCGGCTGCTCCCGGACGTCGCTTGTGAGTGTGTAAAAGCGGACACCGTGGCTGGAGCTGCCTCTGTGACACTGTGGCCGCCGCCGCTCCAAGCTGTGTGGCTGCCAGTCTACACACATACACACGCGCGCGCGCACGCGCACCTACGCACACAGCTCGAGGAGAGGGCTGACACCGTGCGTGCGCACGTGAGCGCGCGGACACTACACTAACGCACACGCCCTAGTGAAACAATACGAATAGTTTTATAATATCTCCACGGAGACAAGTGTGTCCAAGTAGTTTAAAATATAAGTTATATTTATTGTACAACATTAATATATTATCTGTGTAATGTTTTGTTTGCACGTTATAGTTGTTAGGCCTGTATATTTCTTATAACACCCTATAGAACTTGATTTTGGACTGACGCTCTATCTTCATTATGAGCTTCAGTGGTTTTGTTCTTTTGGTAAATTTTATTTTATTTTTGGGAAAGCGCAGAAAGGTTGATAATAAGGTGTCTGGTTAATGTTGGTATCAAACTGAGCAGCCTGTAATCTTTTGACAAATTGTTCCTTCTATTAACATCCGTGTTTTATGCTATGTAGGTGCATATCCATCACTGAGATCAGACAATTGCAAATTAGGTCTACATTTCTACATTAGAGATGATTGAATAAAGCTGCCTGAGACTCCCAGACTCATAATTAATTTAACACACCATATTACTGCAGGGCTGCTCTGCAGTATTACTGGAGCTCCAAATAATGGACCTTGAACTTGCAGCAGTCAAGATGTTTCAGAGTGATTGCTGCAGTGACTCTCTTTCTTGCACACAAACATACACATTAATTTCCTTGAGTGGGTCAGGAATGAGGGAGGATGGTGGAATTTCCTTGTTTTAGTTTGCACCCCCAGAATACAGTGCACATTTTCTTCATGCTCATACTGATCCAAATAATAAACACATTGTTATATACAGTTGTTTTGGAGTTGTTTATACCAATAGTCCTGCCACTTGTTGAGCTGCATGGAGGAAATGAAGTACACCTTAAATTTCTCCAAAGACCCCGTCTCTGCCATGAAGAGATATGGATAAACTTGTTCTTAACTGCAACAGGATTTGGTTCCTGCAGCCAGTGCAACTTGACGGAACAGCTAAAGACCCAGCACATTCCCTGAGATTCAGAGTGTTAACGAGACACTTGGACCAACTTCCTTGTACATTAGTCCAAACGGACAAAACGGCACAATAAAACAAACTGCGTTCAGAGTTAATTCTGTCTTAAGAAGAAAAGAAATCTCATTAAATAGTTACTGGATTTCTGATCACAGATGCAGGACACATTAAAAAAAGGCCAACATGAACTGCATTTGGGATAACCTCATCCATTTACTGTCAGTCCCCACTTTTTATATTGAAATGACTCCATTATAATCCATTAGTGCTTATATTGTAGCTGGAACAAGGACAGCGCCTCTCTCATCCTGTAGCTGGCCAGCACAGCAGTGTCCTCTGGATTCAAGGCTCCTTCAAAACCTGATGTGCGTCACTGGTAATTAAATTAAAACCTTCCTATTCCAAATCGAGGCACTGTCTGTTGCATCTGGGTTCACTCACCAGTGCGACTCTATAAGGATTAAAAGATCAGTTTCTTTTCAAACCAATCCATTAAAACAAGTGTTTCGTCCTGAGACCTGCAGTCCAAAATTCAAAGAAATAAAAGTGGTGCACATGTAAGAATATTAACAGCACGCTGTTTTAATCTCCCAATCACAGTGTTAATTCCACATACATTCCCATTTAAATATCTGAAAACACAATATTTGACTAATGAAATGCAGTAGGCTATGCTGTGCTCAACAGTGGCTCTGAAGAATTTCCATGTGTCTGAACATCGCCCCCTGCTGGGGATGCAAGTAAATTGCCCACAGCAAGAATTAAAATAATTTTTGACCTTAATAGGGGGTATGATCATGAGCAATATAATCAAATACTAAAAACAAATATATACACATACACAAAAAATACATCCTATTGTGTGAGACGGCATTAATTAGATGCTGATTGACAGGATGAAAAGTGCTGACTGACAGATAAAAGTGAACAGCAATGGTGAGTTTTTTTGGAGGCTAAATGATAACAGAGGCATCCTCACTCATAAGGACACTTGGGACAGCTGCAGCTTAGCCAGTGGGTACAAAAGAGATTCAAAAGCAAAATTCTGCATAATGACATTTACATAATATCACTTATTTGTGTGCATATTTAACACAAGTCCATTTATACCGACCTTGTTGACTCACACGTCATCATATGAAATGCTGTGATGACAGCGAGACGTTTTTTCCTGAATTGAAACCGACTCTTCCCTAAATGCTGGATAAATTCAGAGCTGTGTAGATCAAATTAGTCGTGGTGCAGATGAACCCTATCAGGTTGCAGAGGTTAGACAACCCATGGTAGCGGCCAAACGTGCTCTTGTAGACTTTGTACTTGGGGTCCTGCTCTTTGAGCTTAGCATAAGCCTCTTTCTGGCTGCCCAGGCCAATCTGGTTCCCCAGGCCATGCTCCGTCTCCACCTCCCTCATCTGGTACATCACCTCAGTGGCCGCGGGACCGAACCACTGGGCGTTCAGACCTGCCATGATCAACGCCACAAAGTACAGACCCATCTGCAAGACAACAAGGGATACACTTACTGGCAGACAACATGGTAATGATTTACCTGCAGGTATTGGGATTAAAATAAGTATTTAAAATTGTCTGAGCATGTGTGATGTTTGACCTGCACACTTTCGTGCCAGTTGAGCAGCTCTCTGGGGTGGTACACAGCATACACAGCTAGGCTGACAAAGTTGCTACCCAGCAGGCAGTAGAAGTACACAGGGAAGAGTTTACTCTGCACCAGGCCAAAGGTGTGCAGAGTCACCTGCCACACCAATGCAAAACCTGCAGGCACAAACATCAAGATCAAGAAAAAAAGGGGTCAGAAATCAAAATGTAGTGCTTAAACAGGAATGCATATGTTGTTGCAGCCATGACTCTTCTGTTTGTGCATCTCAGACCTGCTATGAAGGACACCCAGACCTGCATGCCCCAGGAGAAAGAGAGCACCAGAAGGTGCAGGACTTTGACCAAGTCTGTTGGCTCCCCCTCTGTTACCATGATGCCACTCTGCAAAATATGCACATTATATACAGTTACTCTACATCCTTATGACTTGTTGAAATTGGCAATTATTAAAATGTAATTACAAAATGATTTTTTCCCCTTAAAAGCTTTGTTTTCTTTCATCAGACATTATTAAAAATCATTCCCTTTCACAATAATTGTGCTTTCACATCGCATCCACAATGTGGAAACGACCATATTGAGTGTTATTTTATTATGGACATGAAAAAAATATGTATTCTATCGTTTGCCAAAACAATTATTTACAGACAAAAACATGTAAAGTCTGTTATCCTACAGCGAAGTGACCTGTTAAAAACAATGTTAAGTATGTTGTTCGAGCTGTAAAGGTGTCATGCGGTCTCCTGGACGCCACACAGCACAGTTGGACTGGGGCCACAGAGATAAAGGTCGTGTGTCCATACGTGCAGCAGACCTGATAAGTCCCCGGAGTGAGATAAGAGTGCAGAGGCCGAGCAGAGAAAACACATTTCGGAATTCACTATAATGCATATAAGCACTCCCTAACGCCACAACTTATTATCAACACGGTGGGGATTTATGCAAACACACGACAGAGAACCTGTACTGTGTCTACGGCAGGTAACAGTTTCCAGCGTGGGAAGTGACAAGCTAACCAGCTTTAGCCTCTGAGCTAAGGGAGAGTTAAACAAGTTGTAGACTGTCTGCTATGTCGGCACCGTTGCTTGCTTCATTTTGCATTTCACAAGTACAGTTACTCAATTACTCACTACACGTTACACAAACCAAACCTGCGCTTACCTTGGTGTCCTGTTCCTGTGAGTAATTAGGAATATCCAAATCGAAAGTAATAACGTTGGTGTGGTCCAAGCTCCAACCGAGACACTTCATCTGTCATAATATTGTTGCAACAAGCCCCGCCCCTGGAGGAGAGACGGGCCAATGGTGTTCTTTGAAAATGAATATTTTATAATATCACGTTTATAATATGACGTTTGAAAGAGAAGCAGGCGATGGTTAGTTTCTGTTTTTTTCTACTTTTTCTACAAAATTCTGTTTCAGTATTTCACGTTCGTAAGATAGTTAAAAGTGGAAATAAAATGTAAAAAAAGTATAAAAAATGTAGCCTAAACAACAACAAAGACAATATATTATAAAGTCTAACAATACATGACATTTTATGAGCTCATGTGTTTTGCATGTATCTTACTCAGCCAAGTAGCCAGTGACCGCAGCCATCAGATAGACATAGTAGTGAAATTCCCTTTGATGGTTTACTATAAGAATACTTCACTCTACTGTATATGAGTAATAATGTATAAGAATAATCAAAAATACT
>JAVQJL010103259.1:0-17459 GCA_036024295.1 Nannoperca obscura
CCCCCCCCCCCCCGTGGCTCTTGCAGCTGTCATGAGGGTCGGGGCTGGGATGCCTGTGATCAACTAACCATGAAATCTGCTCTGCACAACCCTGCATTCACTAACTCTCACACACACACACAGACACTTTCCTTGCTATTTTCAGTTGTCACGCATTTGCGTGGTCTTTATGTGCTGTAATCATTAAACTTTTAAAGTTTGCACAAAATAAACTATTTTTATTGCACTCCATGAGGAGCAGAAATTTACCACAAGCTCAACGAGCAAACGAAAGATTTACATTTTGAGGACTTGTGTCTGCAGCTGATTGGCTAATGTTGACACTGTCTCCCTTCTATGGCGAGTCTGAGGGGAAGGAGGAGGGTGTGTGTGTGTGTGTGTGTGTATTGCCAGGGATATTAAAAAAGAATATGTGGGACGATTCCAAGAACAAAGAAATGAAGCTGGAAACATTTGCAGTATTTAAGAAATCGTACTTTAAGCCATAATGACACTTGAGAAGTTTGTCATTAATGGCAGAACAGGCCGACTTTGCAGCTGTTATCAATAAATTTAACATCACTTTTGAATGTCATGATCTACTTGAATTATTGAATATACCACTAATGTAAATTGGTACATTCATAACTTCTTTAATATAATGTGCAGTACCACCACCAGTGGGTAATTCGGTGATGAATAAAGCTTTACTTACTTACTTATGTGATTAAACAAGCTCCATCACAGCAGAGGTTGACTGCTGGCACTGACCAACAGGACAGCATGGTCACCAGTCTAACCTGCATGTTTTTCTAAATGCAATCCTAAACTGGAGGATGTCGACAAGCTTTTAGTGATACAAATCAAAAGCTTCTCCTTGGTATTGAGTTTGTCTGGTTGAAATGCTGCTGCCCAGACACCCATGGTGCCAAACAGGCAGCTGAACAGGCCAGGCCACCCAGGGTGCTGCACCCTGCTGCACACACACATACACTCACACATTCCCAGGCTACAGTGCCATGTTGTCCGTGGAGTGTGCCACCCTGCACTGATCCTGGTTGTGGAGGTTGGTAGCTTGGCTGTCAGCTTTGGGCTTTGGATGGTAACCCAGACAAACAAACACACACACACACATATACAGGTCATGCCAAAACAGCAGTCTGCTTGCTCCATGTGGCTGATTGTCTGGCTACTTCCTCTTTCTTTTTCTCATCCTTTCTATCCTCCCATCTCACTGCTTTTCCAGCTCCATCTGGACAGTGAACAGAAAAACTCTATTAACTCATCCTCTGTAGAGAGGTCATTAACTACTAAAAGCTGGGAAATAGATAAATTACAACACTTTTTGTCTATGAGAACTACATCGCACTCACTGCAGCATTTGCCTCTGGCAGCTCTATTGTTATCCACCCATGATACCTAATGTGAATTATGGACACAACTTATTTTTTATTTAATTATTATTATTATGGAATCTGTGAGAGTTAGGGGTATGCTACGTGATAATAATTCAACACCAATAATTCATGCAAGGTATCACTGGGCTGGGCATGAAGAGGATCAAGTTGTCAAGATACAGATGAAAGGAAAAACCAGCATGCAGCTTCATAGTGAGGTGTTGGACCTCCACGAGCCTCCAGAACTGCTTCAGTGCTTCTCATCATAGATTCTCCAGTTCCCCTTTCCACCAAATGAGCTCTGGTTGTTGAAGCGGTTCTGTTCAAGGATTCTTGAAACATTGGTGCTATCTAGCGAATCGACCCGTGTTTTCCACCAGTTTTGAGAGGAACCATTTTAATGAAGGGTGCGTCATCAACAGAGGGCGTTGCATGAGGCTCAATGGAAGTAAACCATAGTAGCAAGATGGATTGCATTGATTGCCTGTGAGTTTTAGCAGATTTGTTTTTATCCAAAAAACAAGCGTGGATCAACTATTAATAACAAGAAGACGCAGAGACTGTTACCATAGGAACTGTAGGATATACTATACTATATAGTATAGCAACATACTGATCACTGTTCGTACTTCAGATCAAAGAAAATCTGTTTTTCTTTCTTTGTTGGTGGAAAAGTGGGTTGAACTCTGATGGAGAGATGATGTTGAACACAATGCTCCAAAATCCCCCATCGGTGTCCAGTTGGGTTCTGATGGAGTGACTGTTAACACCATAGACAGGCCATATGATTTCTTAATTAATTGATTAATTGATCAAATCATTCAATGAGCCCTCGTCCACTGTACGGAAACATCTGCATTCATTCTGTTCTCTATTCATTTTTAAATGTCTTAATTTATTTATTTTTTGTCACCTATTTTATGCCAGTTCCACGTGCTAAGTTGTTGCTCTACTTAAGATCACTTGCTTCTTGCCTCATTACCAACTTCTTTCACATGAGGACACTAAACTATCTCAGTTATTCCAGTGTTCAACCCTGGAGGATTTTGGCTTTTGGCATTAGTACCAAATACTGCCATACCCAGAACCTTTTGTGAATCTTAGTTATAGCTTTCAGTCAAGTCAGGCCTGCAACCCAGTGTGATAAAAATGGGCCCAGGTCTTTAACCACCTTCCGGTTCAGATTTTCAGAGTCAGGCCTCATGTTGCTTCAAAGGAGACCTTGATGATGGGAAATGCACCCAATGCACATACTCAGTCAAACCTCAAAGCACAGAGGTAAGCCAGCCCTCAATACATGGTCAGCACTATGGATAATTCCCAGAAGCAGTAGCTGGTTCACCTTTCTCTGAAAGTATCAACAAACACACGGATGATTGACCCTAACCTGCTTTTACACTCTCACACACACACAGCATTCATGCCTCTGGACACACCATGTGTGACCTCCCTCCCTCTAACCTGGTGACTGGGAAGTACAACGTTCAATTAGTGGCATGACACCTAGACAGGCATAAATAAACTGCAGTGGTCCCTTTAACAGAAACACACACACACACACACACACACTCACACACAGGTAAGTGGCTTCCGCTGGTGGGGGTTTCCTTCAGTTGGAGCAGGGGTCAGGCAGGTCAGGCGGATGTTGGGATAAACTCTGCTTCTCAGATTGTGAACTGAGATTTGGAGGAGAATTCATACGCAGGCATCTGACCTGCTGGTGGTTTGATAATGTTACAGGTCGTATACATGGACTCAAACTCACAACAAAATCTGATGTTTTCTTTTTTACTGAACTGCTTTTTTTCCAATTTTTGTTTTTTTCAAAGCCACTGTTGTGTATAACTTGTTTCAAAGTATTCTGTTAGGACACAAGACATTTGTTTGTAGAAAACTGGTGCAGACATGAATTGTTTTCAACATTGCTGTCTGCCACAGTTTCTGTTTAACTACCACTGGGGGGTGCCAAAGTCTGAAATGTTCTAAATCTACAAATAGGGGCTTTAAAGCTGGCAGCACAGTGTTGGACTACAGAACATGAATCAAGCGTGTTTTGAATCAACAGATTGGACAATCTTTAAGGATTCTGCACAGCTGAGGGTCTACTTCCTGAGGAGCCTCAACAACATCGGTATGGGATACGAAACTCTTGTGCATTTCTACCATGTACCTCAGTGTGGTTTGGCAACCTGACTGCACAGGACTGTTAAAAACTAAAAGGGACTCTAAAGACACCAGCTAAAATCATTGGCACAGGATTACCGCTTTCCTACTGGAGCATCAAATCCACCCATCGGAGTAATAGTTTGTTTTCACAGGCAGTCGAGCTACTGAACACGAGATGCTCCCACACACACTGATCACTTTCTGTAAATAATATGTATGTCACACTGGGTATATGGTTTTATGTAAAGTTACTATTATGTGGGCTGTTGTGGACTTCAAGTGTTATGGTATAAATAGATGGTGAGGGTGGGAGAACACATCATTAGGACACGTAACGTTCTCTACACACATCCATCCTGTGTTGGATTCATATCAGACTGCTGTCAGGTTCACCTCTGGACTCAGACTGCAGTGAAAGTCCAGACATGGTGTTTCTGCAATCAGTACATTTTGTCTTTTTCTTATTCCAAGCAAACCAAATACATAAAGATGTTGAGAAGATTGAATATACCATAAATTCTTTGATAACTTGACATGATTGTTACAGATTGTTGCTTCGTTGTTTGTAGTGCAGTTCACTGAAATGATTGTCTTTGTAGTAAAAAGTATCAAGTGCTTTTAAAGTCTGCTGGCCTGCATCTGTATCAGCAGCCTGTTGACTTACACTTTATCAGAGAAGTCAAACCAAGGACATCATTTCCCACCCCCACTGTGTAAAGCAGCTGCTTGATGTTAGACAAGTTTCATTCTCAGCTACGTTTGTGCTGGAAAGTTAACGCTTCGCCATAGATACAACCCACAATCCACTGCTGGAATTTCTTGGGCTCAACCTGGACTTGGAAAGTGAGGTACATCTTTAACTTTTAATTAATTCATAATTATAACCAAACAACAACAAACACGTTGCATCACGCTTTGTTAACGGCAGCTCTATATCTGTTCTAAGTGTAATGTGAATCAGGCGACTGATTTTTAATGTTATATGGTGTCAGCATGAGTGACAGTGATCATGTGAAGACTCATCCCACTTTCAAGCTGCAGCTCAGGTCTGTCAGGTTCATCATCAGCTGTGTGCTCCGGAGTTAGTGGCACAAAATCATCTGAACTAGCTCAAGGTCCAACTGCTAGCTCTGTAAAAGCTTTCATCCACATATGAGCAGATGAAGTCTGCGACATGCGGTTGAAAGCTTGTAAATAGACATAGAATTGAGATTATTTTGTCACACGTACTAATCCCAAGGTCAAGAATGAACTTCGTTGCTCAAGTCAGTATGTATGTAACTTTAAAAGAAGGTTATTCTAAATGCATCACAGGCACAGTAAAGAAAAACATGATTATTGAATGTATTTTTTTTTTTTGACACGTTGAGGCACTGAACACTTCAGATGTGGATTATGACTCCATAGTTAGAGCCCTGCCAGGGGTGGGGCCTGAAGGTGGGTGAGTTGATCAGTCCATTTGTGTCTCAGAAGGAGATATCACAGTAAGTAATGACCCCCCCCATGACCTTTCTCCCAGGCCAGTATTTCCATGTGGCTATAATCTAGTCGGGACGATATCTGAGTACAATCATGAGCCCATGGAGATAAACCAATATGAAACAACCACCGCAACGTTCCCTGTAGCACCACCTTCAGGACGAAGCTCACTTTACTGACAGCATGTTCGTTATTCCTTCCAGCAGTAGAATAACACGAGGTGCAATGAACATTGCAGCCTGTAGGGGCTGCTAGCAGAGCTTCAGAGAGACAGAGAGAAGGGATAAACCAACACATCAGAGTGTTCTTAAACACACCTCAGGGGAATATTCACTCATGTACAGATCATACTAACTGGGTAAAAGCTGCACTGTTCAGTGTATACTTCCTATGGACATGTTGGTGGCTGTAGGCTGTAGTTTGAGGTTTGACTGAAGCCCCTGATGTGTGAGTTTGTATGTAACCTCCACAAATGAAATTGTAGATAAACTCAGTTTTAGCACATTCCTGCTCACACTGTTGTTTAAAGCCACCACCGTTTGTCTGCAGCTACATTTTCTGTCTGGCTTTGGTATTTATGTTAAGTTGTCTCTTTATGCTGCCCTTTCAGCACACCAAGGCACCAAGACACAGTGCCACTGCACCCACCCACCTACCCACCCGCCCGCCTGCAGTATAGTACAGTAGAGGGGCGACAGAAGGAGATGTGAGGCGATAGCCCCCTTTTTTTGGGGGCAGAAAAAGACCCCAATTGTGTCTGAGCGCCCTCCTCTCCCTCGCCTCGCCTCGCCTTGCATGCCTCTGGAAGTGCAAAGAAAAGAGAGAAAGAGATTTAGATAAAGGGAGAGGGAAGGAGGGAAGGCTGGTTCGCTGTGCAGCTGCTCCTGCGGAGGCCTTTGGATTACATCAGAGTGGCTGAGAAGAAAGGAATGAGAGGAGAGAGAGAGAGAGAGAGAGTGAGAGAGAGGAGAGGAGAGGGGAGAGGGGGGCATCCACAGGAGGGTGTGAGGCACACTCCACAAATCAGACCTCTTTTTTTCATTGCTCTCTCTATCCTGCTCCCTCTCTCTCTGTATCTCTCTATCAAGGGCTGTAGTGGAGCAGCCCTCCACAGAGCTATCATTGTTATCAGACTGAAGAAGACACACACACACACACACACACACACACACACACACACGCACCAACACACAGGGGAGGAAGTAACAAATTACTTTTTCTCATGTAACTGATTAGCTTTTCCAACTCAGTCTTTTATTTCCATGTTTGAAGCACACACCCATGTTGAAATTCTACATCCTTTAGTTGATTTTACATCTTAAATGAACAAATAGCTGACAGTTGAACATGTTCCTATTATAACATCCGCTAGACCACTAGAGCGATGTGTTGCACACAAAGTGACAGGTAGTTGGTAAAGATTGAGTATGAATATCAGGATTGATTTTGTATTGATAAGCTGTTGTATATGTTGTAGGTTGGACCATGTTCTCTGGGACTCTCGTTGTGGTGCTGCTGGTCCTCCTCCTGTGCAGACGGGTCCTATGGCATGGATTATGCATGCTGATAGGACAGAAATGGTTCAAGAAGCCTGCAAGGCCGCGAGGAGTTATCAATAGGAGACAGCATGGAGATGTGACCAATGGATAACTAATATGAGCCTGGACGTTCCACATTTCTGCTGTTGATTTCTTTCTTACATTTTCTGTCTATGCATGCCCCCAACAAGAAGACGTACTTACTTAGATCAGACCACACAAAAAGACAACTGAGATTAACTAGTCTTCTTAAACTCTAGTGGGGAGTGGACAGATTTATTGAGCTCCTCCACCACCATACGGAGGAGGACATCAATCTGTAGGATTTCTTGGCAACCTATCCATCCACTCTTTCAGTTTTATACTGATGGAGCTGGAGCAAAAGTGTAGTGGAACATCACCCACATGTCTCTGTGGGGAGGTCAGTTGTTAGAGCCAGAGAATCCTAACTTTGGGCGCCCTAGCAGAGCTTCATGTGGCTGAGACACGTATCAATCAAGCAAACACACCCCAAAATCATGTTTCTGTTATTATCTTAATGGAACAACATTGTAACCAAGCTACTGAGAACATTTCATGTAATAAAAAATGTTTAAACTGAGACGTCAGGAGATTTGTGGAGACATCTTGTGGTCATTTGTCGCATTTCATCTTCATTTTCTTTGGTCTTTTTGATGGTGAACATAAAAAAAAAAACGTTTACACACATTCATAACTATGGGCAATTTCCAGTCGACCTATGATTAACATCTTTGGACTGTGGGAGAACACCAAAGTACCTGGAAGAACCCCATACAAGCCATCCACACAGCGAGGACCAGGGCAGAGTGCTGTTCACGTTTCTGAGTAATCACTTTCCTAATACTCTCAATAAATGGCTACATTTATATAACACTTTTAATCAAAGCCCAGTTCACTTACACACACTCACACTGATGGCAGCGAGCTACCATGCAGGGTGTGGACAGGGTGTGTGGACAGGTGGGGATCGAACCGCCAGCCCTGTGATCAGCGAACAACCCATTCTACTTCCTTTTTGTATTTACAAAAGTAAAAGTAAATACAAAAATGAATGTGTATGCTACAAAATGGTACTAAAGTGAGACGAAATGTGTCACCAAACACATTGCTGGATAATTCAGTGTCTCTTGATAAGGAGATGTAATATCTACACTTTTAGCACAGGACTGTAAAGAAACCTGTCCTTACCCATTCAGAACATTTTTAAAAATGACTTAAAGTACATTTTTGTCTCCCATGTTCTTGTCTTGGCTCATTATGACCTCTACTGCTGAAATATATCCCTCTGTTCTTTTGTTTCTTGCACTCTACAGAAGAACCAAGAACAGCAGCTATTGTTCTTGTCAACTCCTTTGCTTTCACAGGGAGGAAAAGTGAAATTTGATTGTTCACACCCTCATGTGCAAGGAAGAGGGTGTGAATCAACATGTAGGCTTATTGTTCTGGATGGGGACTGAGTGACATTTTTACGAGGGGGGGGGGGGGGGGTACAGACAGAGAAAGGCTTTACTTTCAGTGGGCAGTTAGCCGCTGAAATGAAACCTCTATGACTCTTGTTTGAGCTTTGTCTTAACTTTGCACAGAAGATCCTGGATTGGAGTTACACATGTTCCCCAGGGTCTGCAGATGCATTTCAGCCTTAATGTAAATCCAGATCTAAATCTAAAGGCTACGCAGGCGCTCAGAACACCATGAATATGACATTAATCATTAAAGGGTGGATCCTCGTTGTTACTGTCATCCTGTCATCAAGAGTGCATGTTGCCTAGCAACAGTGTGCAATGAGTAGGTAAACCTGTATAAAGACAGAGCACCCAGTAATACCTGCAAGATAATGTTACAAAATTAGTTTCAGTAGGTTAAAGTATAAACATCAATCAATACACATGACATCTTCAAGATAACTCAACAAACATCTGCTGAGGAAGATCTGGGTGAAAGCTCAATATATATCAATATATAGGAGTCTATTTGCTGCATTACCAAAGTTGTTATTTTCAAGTCTTAAACGCTTTGAGAAGAATGCTCATGAGAAGATCCATAGCACACTCCCATGACTGGAGCTGCAGCAAGGAGGAAGTTAGCCAAGCTTAGCATAAAGACTAGAAGAAGGGTAGCCTTTCCTGACTTTCTCCAACTATTACTCTCCCAATTATTAGTGAGCTCTAGAGGCACTGGCACTGCAGGTGTATCCCCTCACTTTGGACAGAACCAGGCTTTATGCTAAGCTAAGTGCCTTCAGGTTCTAGCTCCATACTGAACGTACAGACGCAAGGAAACTGAATGAGAAAAGTTTCCCAAAATGTCAAACAAGTTTGTTTTAAATAAACTCATGATGAAGCAAAGAGAAAATAATAAATACAAAATGTTATGATGATTAATTTATCTTTAAAATTGATTCTATTGTATGAAAATGAAGGACATTTTATGGACATTTTACATTGTATGCCAGTTATTACATTATAGGTTAGGACTGTGGGACTGTGTTGTAAAGTACATACAGTAAATACAACATTTACACCACCGCAAGTACAGAAGATTTCCAATGAGGGTTTAACAAAGTTCACACACACACACACACACACACACACACACACACACATACACACAAGGACAAGAAAAGTAACATATGATATTTAACAACTCCAAGCATGTAAGAATGTGTTTTTGTCATCCGGAGAAGAATCAGCCTTTCTGTGTTGGACAAACAGGTATGGATGAGGAGATGTGTTTGGAATGTGGTGGACAGATGTCAACATAAAGGCTGTGAGCCCAGGAGAAGAGGAGGGGACGACAGTGGGGGAGGTGGTATGAGAGGGAGCAGAGAATGGCCTCGGCTCTTTGAAAGTGAATTTCCTTCCCTGCAGCTAGAGATTACCCAGCCCTTCAATGCTAATGGCCGCTACAAATGGCCAAAGATAAGACTTGGAGGCCAGAGAGGAAAGGAGAGAGGACGTTTGCTTAAAACAGTACTGATGCTTCTATCATTCCCATCTGCGCTGTGGTCCATCAGGTCTTCAGTTGCTTTTCTCACCTATTGGTGATTGTTTGATGGCCACATTTAAACACAAATTATGTCAGAAAACTTAACTTGTACACATTCAGAAGCACTAACACTCAAGTCAATTGCCTGGAAACAGTAAGCAGATAAACTAATAATACCAGTCTCTCAAAGCTAATTTCATTGTGGATTGTTCTCATCAGTATGTTACGGCTGGTGCACTTTTGTTTGCTTTCTGAAAGAGCAACGTGTTAGACCTGGAAGTTAGATGTTTGCACATTGTAAAAGTGTCCGTTATGTGTTTGTAGGTTTAAGAAAAGGCTGCATAAAATCAAGTGTCATGTATCTCAGGACATCTGGCTGCGCTTTGTTGCTTTCAACTGTCACAACTGTATCTGCAAGCCTCCTCTGTGTCAATCAAACATCCTTGATATTTGTGACATTGCAGCATTCAACAGGACATGAGATCTGTGCGAGGCCACTAGTGGGTTCATCTGTGTACCCTTATTTTACTTAACCCTAGTTTTTTGTTGTATGGGGTCCTGCAGATCCCCAAAACAACTACAAAAACATAGACATTATTGTACTGAAACGCTGATGAGAATTGCTTATGAACATGATGACACATTACTTGTATTTGGAGTCTCAGAGACTCTGTATGTGTGACAGGACTTGACAGGACTTTATACACAGCAGAACCCCTCCCAAATCCTAAATATTTAGGTTTTTCTTACTGGAGGTTTATAGCAGGCCTCTGGGGTCTGAGTAACATACGTAATGTCACCATGTAGGTAAACACACTGTACATTTATTTGTTTGTGAATTACTTTCTGGCAAACACAAAGATCTTCTTGCACAGCACATGTAAAACAAGAAACCTGTCCTTGTTTGGTGTAATAACAATGCTTTAAGGCCTTCACCATATGTGTGAGCCCAGGTTTTGGTAAAGGGAAGTGTCACCACTACATATTGGGTTTTAATAAGGTCAGACAACAAGAAAGACTATTCAAAGGTAACAAATTTGTAGTTTTTTCAATTATTATCACTTATTTACACATACAGCAGCAGACTCTGGGGGACTCTGTGAAAAAAATAATGTTACCAGATATTATTGGTCAGGGATTTGAACCATTTGTGACATCAAAGCCTCCATAACCAGTTTGAACACTGGCAGACTTCGACTGGAATGTAAATGATTTATGATATATGATATCCGTGTTTCACCATCATCACCAACACATCTGTGGAAATGAAAACATACTTTACATGATTTCTCATTGTTTGTATTTACATGAACCAAATGGTGATCAATAGACTTGACCATGAGGAGTGTCAGACAGCTTACGACTCTGGCTTTATTATTCTATTCACTCAATGTCCTCCACTTCAATACAAACACACACACACACACACACACACACACACACACACACAGACCTCTTTTGGTGCCTTCTTGATGTCTTTGTTGCCTCCCCAGGTTGTTAAAACGCTGTTAAGATTCCTCAGATGCCACTGGCTGGATTGAGTCAGTGGACGCTTTATCTGACCTCTGTGTGTGTGTGTATGTGCATGTCTGTTTCTGATACCAGATATTTTGTCTTGTAAAACAATTGACTCATTTTAATATGTTTTTTAATAGAAACTGGTGCAGAAAGTAGAAAACACCCTCTGACAATATCTGAATTGTTGTCGCCAGGTGAATCAAAGGGACCTGTGTTTTGTTGAGTCTTGAATCAAAGTAGAGTTTCGGGCATCCAGGAAGTCAGGCCTGTTAAGGAGCACTATAAAACTAATGATCCTTAATGGGACCACCTTGAAAGTCAGGACCCCTGTAGGCCTTCTTTAGACCTGCAGTGACCACTATTCTCACTTCCCCTGGCTAATTGACGCAAAGAGTTGAGGAATGGTATAAAATGCTAAAAGATTTTCCAGTGAGAGGGCCCTGCAAGGTTTATAGAGCAGCGTCTGCTTGGCTTTTATTTGAGTACAGGCAGTGGAAACCCTCTTGTCTCAGGAATGTATTCTTTGTTCGGCCTATTGCCCTAATTTACAGCTTATGGAGTGGCACAGTTCATTCACTGTCTTTGTCGTTCAACACTTCTTAAGTGCCGGAGAAAGCCTCCTGTTGCCTCACTTGTCATGCTGAACACAGATTCATCCAAAATGTGTTAACAATATTGACCAAGGACATCTTGTATAAAGCATTTATAATGATACCACACTTCCTGTTTGTCTGTTGTTGTTGTTGCTGTTGTCAGTGGGTCAGCTTTACTGGAGAAACAGTGAGGTGTTCCAGCTACCGGATAACATGAGAATAAATTCTACCACCATGCTAGCAGCTCTGTGAGGCTCTGCTTAGACACAGCGCTGCTTTGAGCTAAATGCTAATGTTTAGCAGGTGTGTTTACAATGTATGCCTTCTATGTTTAGCATGTTAGCATGCTAACATGAACTTACTAAGTAACTGGCAGTAAACAAGAAGTAAACAAAAACTAAAGCCGAGTGTCATAAACCAAAGTATTGGACTCATTCAAACATTGACCTGATGATGGAAGGAAACATTAAGGGATCACCAAAGTGATTACCTTTTATCCTGAAGTATGTCTGAATCACATTTCTGACAATCCATCCAGTCGTTGTTGAGAGACTCAAAACACAAATGTGGACCTCATTGTGGCGCTCGAGAAAAAGTCAGAGGATCATATAATTACTGCGATTCCTCCTCTGGGAACCATGAATGTCTGAGCTAAAGTGCAAAAATGCCTACAAACAAAGTTACTCTCGAACTCTCGAAGATGTGATTGAGGTGCTGGCTCGAGGTCCCCTTTGAGAGGGGGATGTCTTTATGCTGTAAACAACAAGTACACTGGATTATTACTTGGTGCATTTTGGATTTCAAAACACAATATGCTATATCGTGCACTGGACCAAAGATTTGCGACAAGACCAAAGCATTTTAGAACGTTGCAGGGAAAAGTTGTGTATCAGCTCGACTCAAGCCGGCTGATACCGTCGCCTGCGACTCAGATTGTCAAGTCGCCAGTGGCTGGTTTTGAGCGTAAGGCACGTCACCTGTTTCAGCAGCCAATCAGCTTTTAGTGAAGCCAGCTGGTCATCTTGACCCTATTGTTGCCATTTTATCAATATTAGAAATGCAACTGTAGCTAGTCATTCACTATCACTATCCTCATTCATGTTTTAAGATGCTACAAATTACATCCAGCAACAAAAATATCGTTGCTGTGGAAACGATACTCCGTCTCGTCCGGTCTCATTGCTGTAAACTGGCAGGTTGCAGAACATTGCAAGTTTCAACTCATCTTGTCGTGAGTCTTTGGCCTGAACTGGGCTTGAAGGGCATGCTTGATTTGATTACAGCCAGCACTGGTGGATGCCACAAGCTCATTTTACCCCATCTCACCGAGGCTTCCTCCCCTTTGACCAAACCAGTTTTTTCTGGCTCCAGTGCCTGCCAAGATGACAGCAGGAAGAACAAACACATTCAAGCTTTAAAATGTTCTTTTAGAAACGTGTGGGTGATCTGACAGATTCTGCATCAGAGTTGGATGTTTTTAGCCCTGCTAGCAACATTGCTCTATGGATGGAAATGTCAGTCAGTCAGTTGATCCACAACTTTGGTCTGGACTGCAATATCTTAACAACTACAGGATGGATTGCTGTGAAATCTTAGTGAATCTAAGGACTATGTCGACTCCCTGATGTTTTAACAAGCGCCACCAGCAGGTCAGTGTTTCCACTTATCAAGTGAAATATCTCAACATCTACTGGATAGATTGGCAAAAACGTTTGGTCCTTCATTTGGTGAAGACATTCATGGTCTTTCTGAACTTCTCTGACTTTTTATGTAGTGCCACAACCAATTTGTCAGTTTTTTTGTTCATCTAACAGTTTGGTTTTCTTTACAATGATCGCTACAGCCTCACAGAGCCTCTAGCGTGGCTGCAGAATCGTAGTTGTGTTTTTCAGTCTACAGACTGATGCATCAGACAGAAGGCTGGGGCCCCTTTGTCTCACAAAGTGGATGGCGTCCAAACTTTGATTGCTAGAAGCTGTCTGCCCAGGAGGTCAACTTCTACACAGAGGAGAAGGAGCGCTTGGCCGTGCGGTGGGTGGTCAGCACTCGCCGTTACTCCCTCCTGGGATGCCCCTTCAACCTCCGGTCAGACCACTCTGGGGGGGTGTTCGGGGGGGAGTAGGATGCCGACTGGAAGCTGAGAGTAAGGTGTGGATCTGCCGCCTCAGCAGACAAGGCTGCAGTGAATTAGTGACTGTATTTAATCTCCTCCCTGCTGCGAGACCAGCAGCCAGACACACATATCGGACGGGAAGGGCCTACCCGCTCTACAGCTTTCTTTACAGCACAGTAAAGGGTTCTGCTGTGCTTCATTCCTAAACAACCATTTTCCGGTGCCTATTTCTTTCTTCAGAGTGCAGTGTGGGGGTCATGGTGTGCTATAGTGAAGGCGCACAGTGTGGTGCTATTTAGGATCACATCTGTCGGCAGCCTGCATTAACATCCCTGAATGCATGCAAGGCTTAGCGCAACACCCACACTAATTTACTGAGCACAACTGCTTTAAGTTTAACACACTGTTGTGTAGAACACTTTGAAAACACTTATTTGTTGTTTTCACATTAATTAAAGAATTCATTGGTAACAGTTTATATTCAGTTAAATGACTTTGGAGAAAGTGGAAAATATTGAAAAGGAATTTATTAAGTTAAAGGTAATTCTTTCAAATTTCGTTGACAAATGAAAATCTCCTGTAAAATCCATCCTCATCCATCTGGTTCTTAATCTTAATGAGGACGGGTCTTAGCTGTAGTTTCTGGAGTTAGCGGGCAAGTTGTGAACCACATGGTCTGCTTCAGATTCTGGCATGTAACCCTGGACCCCTTTATTCTTTCAGTCTGCAGAGTCGAACAGAAGACAACATTTTCAGATGTTTGCATTTAGTGAATGTGTAATTATAGCATATTGTGTCTGGCCGCCATGGCAGTAGGCGCCTGTCCACTCGCATTAGGTTGACTTAATTGTGTGAACATCTCAAGACAGAAATGGCCTGATTTTGGCCTGGGGGTGTGGAGTGTGTGTAAGTGTGTGTGTGTGTGTTTGTGTGTGTCTGAGTTACTATGGTTAGATTTATAGAGACATAGTCTCTCTCTCTCTCTATTTATATATATATATATATTTGTTGTAGTACTTTTTAGCGTTTGTGTGTTATTCTTTTTGTCTGCTAACTGTGAGTGCAGAAATAACTGTATGTATAAATGTGTTTAAATTATATTTAATAACAATTCTGTTTTTTTATCAAAATATTTTGTTTTTGTGTATTTTAGATGCTTTTGTATGAATATGTGTTACATAGAGATAGTGATAGTTCAAGTTACACTTTTGCGTTTGTGTGTAAGTGCTTGAGGTGTGTGATTGTGTGTGTTATGTGAGCTGGCTGGGAGGTTGCAACAGGCATCTATTAGCATGGTACATGATCCCTGGTGAATTGAAGCCTTATCAAAGAGAAGCTGGAGGATTTATGTGTTGAGTTCCTCCCTCCTCTGAAAGCGTCCTTGTCCCTCCCTGTTCCTCTACACTCTTCCATTCAGCCGTCCAAATGCCTCAGTGTAGTGCAGCACTTGTAGGAAGACGGCTAATATATGCAAGCACACACACAAATACACGTCCACCTACCACCAGGCACAAGTATATGTTCATGCTAGCATGTCCTGAGAAACAAACACATGTCATGCCACGCAGCAGAAGAAAGTATCGATCTTTTTACTTAAACTGTTGAGAAATGTTCAATTTCACGTGACATTAGTTAGTTAGGTGAAGATAAACATGTGTCAAAAGTACAAATGGTCAATTTACATTACCTATATGTTAATGTGTAAAGCTCAACCTGCACCAGCTACAACTTCCACATTAAAGGGAAACTTTGGTATTTTTAAACATTAGCCCTATTTTTAAAAATGACTTCTACTTCGGAATTGGTCCAGTAGATGAGCTGCAATGGCTGAAACATAATCCCTGCGGCCAATTGCGCCCATGAAAAGTCTGTCCACTAAAAGTGTTTGTTTTTGTCTCTGAAAGAATCCCTACAGAGAAGATCTGTTTGTCTTTTTGCAACAATTCAACCTCTCACGAGATTTCAGAGCGAGACTTTCACAAAACGGTCTATAACCAATGTACAGGTCTGACAGAGGCCCAAAGATGGTGCTGCCCCCAGAGACCTCCTACAGGAACACTTACTTTGGGAAATATACTTGCAGATATTTGTGGGAAAGCATTGATATCAAATTAATTTCTGTGAACCCAGTACAGCTACAGGATAACTATAGTCTAGCTATGCACCCAGGATGTGTTTAGCCTAGCTTAGCACAAAAGTGGAAGTAAAAGCGGACAGTTAGCCTCTACTCTACAACTGTTTTATCTGTATGTTGTACAGTAAGCAAGCAAGCTTGTCACCTACGTGTCCAAGATCAGCCACTGTGCCCAGCAACAAACACCACCTAAATTGAATTCTAAATCCAATTATTCCGGCAGCTTATTCAGACAAAGAACTGGTGAAAGAAAAAGAAAGCAAAACAAATTCCAGAAAGTGTGTTGAAACACTTTCCTCTCATCTGAACTCACCCTGTTTACATTTTACTACCGGACGTTGGTCTTGATGTCCATGCCAAAAGTGTTACAGCCCTTGTGTGGGAGTTGTTGGTTGGTTGTTCAAAGTCACCGCCACTTTATCACTAACCAGTCACTGTTTGCACTCCCTAACAAACAGAGATACAGCAGTTATCACAGAGCCATGAGTCTCCACCTGGTAACCCAAGTCACCTTGTCCAGCTTTGTTTGTACATTATTAACCTTTTTTGCAAATTCAAGATCTTCTAAATGGCCTTCATGCAAGGATGAAAGCTTTCATGTTTGCTGTGGTTAACACTTGTGGGTAGGTCTTCCCGAGAAAAAAGTCATGACTCACAGGAAGTGTTAAGATTAAATACTTAGCTTAAGTTGTGAAAATCAACCAATCATCAATGTTTACAACCAGACATGAATGTCAGTTCCTTGTGGAGATAGTCACTCACCTCACCAGCCCACCGTGGTGTTATTACAGGGTGGGGTGGTGCCAGAGATTTGTTTTAAGGGAGCTGCAGGGGCCAACACATCAGGGGCCACAAAATGTATGCTTGCCTGCTTACTGACAGCAGGGGTGCCAACTCCATGAGCCTCATGCTCTCATGAGGAAGCAACTTGAATACAATTTTAATAATTAACATCACAGTTGTTGTGTTTTTTGCTTACAGCTGCTTGTCAGTTAATTCAATTCATGCAGTTGTCACACAGCAGCATACGGTGGCCCTGAAGGTCAAAACACAGTAACATTTCAGAAAACACAACATTTCGCAAAACACACATGTCAAGCCAGATAACACCACTTCAACGAAACAACCAATCACAGCAGCGCAGAGTTTAGAGCGTCCCTCCGCTTGATCCAAACTTTACACATCAGATGAACTCTGATTTGACTTGGGTTCGGTCCAATCACGTGGTGTCCCTCTCTTTCCTTATTCTGAAATGTTGTTGAGTTTGGACCTTCAGGGCCACCGTAGAAGCAGGATTAATTATATATAAAACAATCATGACGCCTTTCTCATATTAAAACACTGTTATTTTCCTGAACTTCCTGAACTTGTTTGACTGTAGTTTGATTATTTATTTTATCACCACTAATCAAAACTAACTTGAACAAACTTGTGTCCTGATTTCTTTAACAGTGTCTGACTTGGTGGGACATATAAGTGCAACTCCCTGGTGATGAGCAGTATTATGCAATTATCCTGACAGCACATGAATGCACA
>JAVQJL010103260.1:0-27454 GCA_036024295.1 Nannoperca obscura
TCTTTGGATCTCATATTGAGAGTTGACAGCAACAGATTCCAAATGCAAATGTCACACCTGGAATAAACTCCAGACCTTTTACCTGCTTAATTGATGATGAAATAACGAGGGAATAGCCACCACCTAGCTCTTGAGTGGATTGTCCCATTACTTTTGGTCCCTTAAAAAGTGGGAGGCACATCTAGAAACTGTTGTAATTCCTACACAGTTCACCTGATTTGTTAATACTCTCAAATTAAAGCTGAAAGTCTGCAGTTTAAGCACATCTTGTTCGTTTCATTTCAAATCCATTGTGGTGTATAGAGCCAAAAAGATGAGAATTGTGTCAATGTCCCAATATTTATGGACCTGACTGTAGGTACGCACACAGCTATGTGTACATGTATATATGACCATAATGTATACTGCATTATAATATGGTTTTAGACACAAAATTGAAAGGTTTTAAAATCCATGTGTCAGAGAACCTCGTGCTTCATATTGTTACTTTTCAACTCTTCTCCAGCAAGGATGTTCCTCCTCATGTGCACCAAGTATCGCGTGAGTATCGTGGCTATTTCCATAACGGTCCTATCATGTTTCAATAAAGCCATAACAAACATTTACATACCAGACACCTATCTCTGAATGTCAGAAAACCGTCAGATAAATGAAGGCAGTAATGGTGGTATTTCTTCGTCTGAAAAGGCCTTAAGGGCAGCAGGCGTCTCATGTCTCCCAGTGAGCACTAGATTGAAAGCAGCAAGACAGCTGCGACAGACTGCCACGAACACAGAACGCGTCTGATTTGTCTTTGGAATATGGGAGGAATTCTACATCGAACTGTACAGACTGAAATGGTTTGAAAGGACAATGTGTCTTACCCAAGAGCTTTAAAAGGGGTATTACTAATGCCCTACACCCTACATCAATACTTCAGTACAAAACTAAAAAATCTTCAGCTTAAGTGCAGAGATACAAATGGACCAACCTTTAATTAGTATTGTGATATACTGTATGCCATATGCGTCATATTATATGTAAATTCCCTTTTAACAATCACTGAGTACATCCAGTCCAACCTCTTAATTATATCAGTGATTAATGTCAGCTGTGAAAGGCCCAGGCTCTAATTGATTGAGGGATAATAACCAAGGCGATGCTGTCACTAATTGTTTAACATGACTTCCATCACTTCCCCATGGCACTTGGTAATAAGCAGCACCATATGTCACCAAGTGGCTACTTAGAGTGGGGGGGGGGGGGCTGCAGAGAGCAGTGAATTTAAAAGGGACACACTTGACCTACTAACAATATAATAATTTAAAACGTATTAAATAATGATTAAAACTACAGACAAAACCTGAAAATATAGTTTACCAACACATTTGTTACTTGATTTTCTATTGTGCACTGTGCACTGTGCATAGGTAATTAGGGAACATTGCAATGCATTCTGGGTAAGATGCAAACCTGTAGCATTAATAGAAAGACCTAAAGAGGAAGATAAACTTTCCCGTTCATTGAATAGTGAAACAGACCAGTGTTCAGACCAGATTTGTAACTACGTACGCTGGCTTTCCAACGTGGAAGTGTCAGAAATGTCCATCATCTCGCCCTCCCAACAATCGTGCTGTCAAGTAGTGGTGCAAAACTCCACCGCCACACCTGACAAACTCACACACAGGAGGCTGGAATACCGCTTCTCTGATGCACTTCTGGCACTCTGGATTTGACGTAGTTACTGTGTGTCCAGTTGGGAGTGACGCAAAAGACATTTCAAAATCTGATAAATCAATAAGAGCATCCGGACCAAGACGCATCTGTAGAAATCCCATTGCGATCGCATTTCAGACCACCTCCAAATGAGGCTTGGATCCAATTTGCTGTCCAGACTTTCTAAAATCAATCTGGATACAGTTTGGATATGCCAAAAACAATTGGGGCTGGCAGTCTGAACAAGGCCTAAAGCTCTGCCCGAAACACCTCGAGGCTGCAGTCTTCAATACACCCCTCAATGCTACAGTGCTGGACAGAAAAAAGAACATAGAAAAACTAAATATACCACAAGGTTTCAGAATAAATTTAAGAACAAGACTGTGTGGTGCAGATAAAAGGAAGAAGTGGATTTTAGCCACACAAGCACCATACTTTTAGAACGGGAATGTTGGTCAGTCACAACAAGTACTGGATGGATTGTCAATTTGGTTCAGACATTCATGTTTCCCACAGGATGAATTTTAATAACTTTGGTGGTTCTCTGACCTTTAATCTAGGTCACATCATCAGGTCAAATTTGAGTCTGCCCAATGCTTTTCTTTATGAAGAAATATCTGCAAAACAAATGACATTTCCATCAGCCTCAGCTGTACCGTGTGTTCAGTAATAATTAGCAAACACTAAACATAGATGGTGAAATGTTATACCTGCTAAACATCAGCATCTTAGCTGATACTGATGTTAGCATCTAGCTCAAAGCACCGCTGTGCCTAAGTACAGCTTCACCAGCCACTCGCATCGCTGTAGACTTCATGCTACTTCTTTCAAGGTCAAGAATGTAATTTCACACTTAACATATCAATGACTTTTCCTATAGCTGGAATCACAGTAGTTGTGGGACAACTACAGCATTTTAAACAAACCTTGATCTGACCAATGGCGCTAGAGGAACAACTGTGGGATCATTAAAATCACATGGGTTGCTCTTCTGCATAACTGCATGGCAATTGGCCTGCGTGGCTACCAGCAAGAAAAATACATTATAAATAAGTAAAACAGGCCTTCATAAGATTCCTTCTTGCACAGTTCACTGAAACACACAGTAGGACTAAATCGTGATCTTTGCCATACCTTCAACAGACCTGAAACGTCTGATTGATATCACACAGAACATATGTCTATGCCTGAAGAAGATATGTGGCAGGTACCCTATGTCACCAAAGACGTTCAAAGTTCATTCTTGAACTCAGCTGTTAAGCCAAAATGAACAAGAAGTCCTTAAATTGCTCAGGAACAAAATGGAAATGTTAACAATTCCATGACAACTGGGAAACTACATCTGCAGATGGAGATCATGTAATACAATAAAAAGCTAAAAGCTACTAAATGGACCTTATGGTGAGACTGTTTTCACAATGTTCAATAAAGCTACAAAACACCTGCTTTGGTCTATAAAATACATGCTGGCATCACACTTTCAGAAAACCCATATTGTGTAAATCTAAATGTCCCTCTTAAAGAAAGAAAAAATCTGGTTTATTACAAGTAGGGTATTATTATTATTTTCCTGGCTTTTGCCATTGATTTCTGATGGGGAAAAAACACATGCAGTTTAGCCAGATTATCTAAACCAGCGGTTCCCATCCCCGAGGGTCGGGACCCCAAAAGGAGTTGCAGGATAATAGATAAATAAGCGATGAGTCGCGATGATTAACAAGAGAGGAAAGAAGGGGGGAAAAACATTTGTTCTGTTCTTCAGAATTTTCTCTCATCTTTGGCTTTTATTTTGAAATACTACTGATAATTCACACACCTGCCACTCTAAATCATTTTATTTGCAGGTAAAAGTAAAATGTTAGTAATTATCTCTGTGTGTTTGTTGGCTTTGTTGTTTGATGCCCACAACTACAAAAACAAGAAACTGGAATTTCCCTTTTAAAGAAGTGCTGCACTGATTTAACAGTATAGTTACATAACACAGATGGACTTATGATGCAGCAGAACCAAAGATATGTCATCAAACACCATCACACTCTGACTTGTCCTGTGGTCTCACCTGTGCTTAAGATGTGACAGCTGTCAAAGCCGGGGTACCTTCACCATCCAAATGAGACAAAACACAGTTTAAAAGAGCAAGGCTCTTAAGTAAGACTGAACAATGTACAAATGCATCGATACACAGACACCGGCAAGAAGTGTTTCCACAGGGACAAGCATGTCTTCTGGGGGTTGGTCAATAACCATTACTACTACCATAGAGCAGGGTTGTGTCTAGAAGTGTGCGTAACATGAGAAGAAAAGATCAATACTCCACAACAGCTCAATTTGCAGCATTGTGTGAGCTGAATTCACTCAGAGGAATAATCCCCCAAGTGTTGACTTGCTAATCAATTGCTATCAATTTGGAAACACAGAGGTCATGTTGACCACAGCGGTGAACAAACGGGGAAAGTGTCAGATGACTCAACATGCTCCAGTGTGTGGTGGCCGTGGAGATAAGTTAAAGTAGAAGAGCAGTCAGGGATCCGGGTTCAGGGAGACTAATTCCAGAAAGATAATAAAGGTCTTTAAATAATTTGATATCTTGATGTGTGGTGCATGTGGTCATTTCTCCTGAGAAGTTAGGGGATATTAGTGGATTTTACAAAGGAGTCGGAGAACCCAGACTGCTGAACTCTAGATATCCATTAACGAGCCAGCTAGGAATTCATATTTTAGGTCTTAGAGACAGTCCTACTTAGATATATAAGTTATGGAACTTTAATAGAATCTTATATAAGGGCTTTGTTGGGATCTCTGTAGATATCCTCATTGAATAGATGCCTTCTGTTTCAACCTCACTTTAAAACAGGTTAAAAAATTATGAAATTGTTTTGCACTTAAGTAAAGATTGTGTAACAGACCTACATTGGAAACAAGGAGTTTTCTCTTCCTGTCTGGCCATGTCTGTTGCCTGTCCTCAGTATGAGTCGTCACTTTATCCTTTTACAGCAGCCGACTGATGCAGCCCACAGCTTGGACTGAAAGATGGATGAAACAACATATTTGTGTGTACCTAAATTTCCAGAACTGCACGTTAACAAATTGTCCTTATAGTGTGAGACCACACAAAAATGATTTTCGCTTGGAAAAATATCAGCCGATAAATTAGTTATTGTCAAACGGCATGTATTTATTAGTGTGAAATGAGAGTGTTCATTAATGTGACAGGACAAAGAGAAATGATTGAATTATGTGTGACAGCAATCAAAACAATGACATGCTGTCCTTCGTGGAGGTCATTTAGGATTTTTTTCTCATGATAAAACATTGCATCTGTTTTATTATGATCCATGTATGTGCAGGCAGCATAGAAGCCCTTGCAAGATGATTGTATGAAATTTAATTGTACATTTATTTATTACAATTCTCTGTTATGCTGTTAATTTAGTTATTCTATTATTATCTTTCTATTACTGCTTTTTTGGTTCATCCCCTGTAGCTTGGAAAGTGCAATTTCTTCTTCCAATTTTGGTGCCTTTATTACAGACAGTTGAGAGACAACAAAGGTCCCGAGCAAGACTCGGGGTACAGGGGACGTAGAGGTTCATAGTTGGATAGTTGGTGTCTTAACCACAAAGTCACGGTAGGCACCTCTATAATAAAAAGTACTGTAAGGCACTAGACAGAATATTATATTAAACCAAACAACCACTTTCTTAAAGCAGAGCTATTCCGTGGTAAAACATGTTGAAATGTCTTTACTCATTTCAAACACAGACCATTTGTAGAATAGATTTACACTAACTTGTATAATGTAGAAATAATCTAAAATGATCCAAATAAATATAGAATCATAAAACCTGGTAAGAACATACATACGTGAAAATTAAACAGATCATGATAATACCTGCACCCCCATACAGTCAAAGACGCTTCACATAAAGGTGAGGAGTAATCATACAGGGATAAGAATAAAAAAGTTTCTTATGTCCCATATCATGCACATAATCATATACAATGATTCAAACCATGCGAAGTCATCACAAGGAGGTTTGCGTTCTTGTAGAGACACACAGAAGTTGACTTTCATAACTACTTTGAATTTTTTTTATATTCACATCTATTTGATCGAATCACCAGGCAAGATCATCAATTCACCTGACAAAGATCAAACCCAGGCCTTGCATAGCTTAGTGAGCTTTAACAGTTTGTCTGGCCACATTATCAACTTAATAACCAAAGCACATATCTTCAGCTGAGTGTCAGGATCACAGTGTTCTTCCTGCTGACGCCTCACGTCTGGATCCACTTTTGTCTTCTTAAAGGTTCAGTTTTTGGGTTCTGCAGTTTATAACAACTCAGTTCTGGGTCATTTACCCTGTTGGTAGTGAATCCCACCACACAGCAGCTTTTAGGCATGTTTCTGTTGTTTGCTAGCAGAACGAAGTGACAAGGAGGCACCTTCACACAATACAAGATCAATGGAGAGACAATGGACTGGTTTCCCCTCCGGTGTGGACTTAATTGCACTCTGCCTCTATTGGCTATGACAATATCTATCCTGTTAAGGACACTGGCCAGTAATGATTGATTTTCAGTTCCCTCCTACTTCAGCCATAGTATAAACTGTATTCATGTTTCAAAATTATCTGTATGGCATACTGATCAAGTATGTTTAAGGTAATACTAATGGCGTAAATAAGATAATAAGATATACTGATCTATATACATATTTAGATCAGTATATCTGATCTCAATGAGGCCACATTAGCTTTTCTTGCCCTTAAACATCATCCAAAATATACATTATTGCCTTTATTCAAATTTCAAAATACTCTATAATGATATCAGGGACTAGGGACTTCCAATTGAACCCATTTAGTTACAACTCATCTATTACACACGGAACAATTTCCTTTGCTTTACTAAAATATATTAGAAATGCACAGTATCTAGTTTAAAAGTGAGGTGTCAGCAGAGAAGTTGACAGAACATGTGGGGCACTGTGACTGTCTGATGTGCTCCTGCTCTCAGACCTGGCTTGATTCAAGGCTCTTCACATCACTTTGAAAAGCCAACATTGAATAAATCGAGTGTTCCCATTACCTGTAGTAATTGCCCCATTTTGCTGTAGCACAGACGAATACTATTTGTGATGCACTCCATGTTGACTTGAAAGATCACAGGTCCATATGGTCAGCAGTGACTCATTCTGCCTCCCTGTTCCGAAAAACAAAAATGATGTAGGCTCAACAGCTGTGCTGTGCCTGTGTGTGTGTGTGTGTGTTTCACCTCCCCCTCAACAACCCTATAACTCAGCCCACAGTCTTCAGTAATGCCAAGTACAGTACTGTACACTTTGCCTTAATGCTGGTGTGTTTACTGTGTGGTGTTATTCTCTATATTGAAATGAAATAAAAATGAATGTTATCAACCCACAGGACCTTTTCATAAAGTATTTGAATGGTAATAACCTTGATTCCTACTGCAAAATATACTTGTGAATGTTTGATGTGAGAGATGAGCAGGTCATATTTAACTGATGGTTGTGGATCACAGCAGCTATTAGGGCCACTGTTAAGTTAAGTAAAAAAAAAAAAAAGAACATTTCAAGAAGCACGTTGTAATGTCCCCCCAAAAAAGTTGTAATAATTTGAGAATAATGCCGTAAGAAAGAAATGGTTATATAAATATACATAACGGAGGCAGCTGTCGTGACAAACATGTACTGTCTCAACTGAATCCAACACCAAAAACTAGCATGTCAACGTAACAAAGTGTGGCTGAGAAGAAGTAACAACTGAATTTTAATTATAACATTACTGTAAGGCATTACTCAGTGATGAATTACTGCGTAAGACTATTATTATTATTAATTAAGATAATGTTTTACTGATGAACTTCTGTGACATTGCTATGGTAGAACGATCAGGCAGACAAACTGACACTTCCAAAACTGAAACTAAATAATGACGTATGTTTAGAGACGGACTGCAGAGAGATGGTTTAATTGTTCCGCTGTCAAGATTCTGTGACGGTGAGATGCATACTAACTATGAACCTGCAACATCTGGCTCACTTGTAATGACTTCTAGTGCTACACTGCCTGGAATAACCTGTCAGGCTCATAGTGACTCCCTGACCCCAGCCTTAAGGTCCTGTTCTCAGACAATGCACAGTCTTCATGTTCCATCTATTTATAAGCCATTGGTGAGTAATTATAGAAGCGGAAGACTTTGAAACATCTATTAAGCAGAACCTTCAAGTAATAGCCCCCTGTTTACTATTAATGTATATTGAGCATAATGAATCCTATGACAGCCGTATATCAACATTAATATTCCCACATGATATTGCATACACTTAATATAAAATAGATCCTCGTAATGTCTTCTCCCTTGCAACTGAGCTGGAAGTTTCCTTCAGCTTCTAGTCTTTGTGCCAAGCGAGGCACATATGTTAGAGAGATACAAATTATGTTTACTCTAAGTAAAATAACACACAAGCGTATTGTGTAATTGCTGACTTGACATACTATGGCCCACCAGCTGTTCAGTCTTATGTTCACCTATCTACAGACGTGTGAGGGCTGAAAAGTGTGCGGTGCTCTCTATTATTTCTGCCACAGACTGAAAGCCCGTCTGGTTGGATTGATCAGGCTCATCCTCTGATGGTCTACACAGATATAGATGTTACTCATGCTGTGTCTCAGTACTATGGTGGCCCTGAAGTGCAAAACACAAACGCAAATCGGAAAACACAACACATTAACGAAAACACAACACATTAACAGTAAACACAACACATTTACAGAAAACACAACACATTAACAAAAACACAACACATTAACAGAAAACACAACACATTAACGAAAACACAACACATTAACAGAAAACACAACACATTAACAGAAAGCACAACACATTGACAAAAACACAACACATTAACAGAAAACGGAAAGGGTAGGTACTCCTACCGGAAGACGTGGGTGCCTATTATCAAGGATCAGAATGTGTACCTAGCTGGTCTCATGCAAACATAAAAAGCAATTAGCTTAAATGGTAAAGCACTCGCTTTACCATTACACGGTACGTGTTTGATTCCTGCATCCTCCAATGTTTTCCATGTAATTTCGTGTACTTGTTTTATCATGATACTTATTTATAGTTTTTACTTTTATTTGATTTTATTTTTCTCTCTTCTGCACTGTACACTTTTGCTGCAACAATGTAAATTTCTCCACTGCGTGACTATTAAAGGATTTTTGATTCTGATTCAATTTTCGCTATTATCAGGCATTATCTTGATGCAGGACATACATATGAGGTGATACTTGACATGCTGTCAACGTTTCACGACATCACAATGAGTATGCGCACTTTGAAGACACGTTTAAAAGAAGCAGGGTTGTACAGAAGAACTGGCTCTGTTGTGTTCTTTAGTGTGACTACGTCTTCTGCTTATGCTGCTTCTTCTTCTTCTTCTTCTTTCGTTTAATGACAGTTGGGAAACAAATTACGGTGCATTACCACCACCTTCTGATTGGACGCGCTGTCTGTCTCTTTACGGACAGTGCGTCCAATCAGCAACGATCCTTTACGACCATAAGAACCCTCCCTTTCCGTTTTCTGTTAATGTGTTGTGTTTCTCTTAATGTGTTGTATTTTCCAATTTAACAGAAAACACAACACATTAACAGAAAGGGAAAGGGAGGGTTCTTATGGCCTTGTTATGAAACCCTCAGTATACTCATAAATTCATTTGAGTAGATGGACGATACTACAGGAACAGAACACATCCTGGTTTCTCTGAGTTATATGTATATATTTACACAGACCAACTGAGGAATGACAAGGTCAAAAAAGTTTTAATTTAATCCCTGAGCCACCTCAACATCTAACAGATGGACTGGCACAAAGTTGTGTACAGGTGTTTCCAGATGATGAAAGCTATGGACTATGCACCACCATGACCATATTTGTAGTTTTAAGTGAAATGTCTATCCAACTATTAGATGGATTGCAATGAAATGTAGGTTTTGTTTTAAATGTGGACATTCATGTCCCCCTCAGGGTGAATTGTAAGAACTTACATGTTATGCTAAGTGTGGATGTAGCCTTAGTCTTTAGACACCACTCAGATGAACAGCCTGTGGAATGTGTTAGTGTTACCTGGGCACGTGGTTGATGAGAGCTTGAGGTCTGTATTGAGGAAACAGGTAAGACCGAAACTCCTCATTACTGCTGATACCAGGCCAAGTCTCTTCTGTTGGAGTGCCTAGAAGACAAAGAACAAAGAAATGTATGTGGGTCTGCTGTCACTGGACACTGTCACACATATATATTACTTGATTTTTGCCTGGCCTGCAGCATATTATCATAATGTGCTATCTTACCATTGAGCCTAAAAACTAGATGTAGCTCCTCCTTTACTGTGGCACCAGGAAACATGGGGCGGCCTGTTGCCATTTCATACAGAATGCAGCCCACGCCCCTTGAAAAGGAGGGAGGACATGAAGATACAGGGAGCAGAAGAAAAAAACAAAGAGTCCTCCAACATTATAGAACTCAGGCGAGGCCGGGTCCAACACAAACACACACACACTTCAAAGAGCACTGATCATAAGTGCAAATACGTATGGTGTGGGTGGGCACAGTGCATCCTTTTGTGTCATCCAGGATGGGCTGTTGAAGAGGCAGCCTGTGGTCTGATGAGTATGTAGCTAGGTCGTGTTGCTAGAGAGCCACATTTAATCCACTGTGGTTTACCAGAGCTGTGCTGGTTTTCTTACCACGGCAAACTGCTAATGAGCAAAAACATATAACCAAAGCAAATGCAGATGAAACGCTCCATTGTTTGACTAGTGACTCATCTCTCTGCTAATAACCTGGAAGATTTTATTAGATATGCATGATTCATGGAATCCTGAATGACGCTCAAGCTGTTCATCTGATATACCAAGTAAACAGCAGGGCTAAGTACCACGTCTGACACTCAGGGTTCCCTGAAAGAGTTCAGCTTGTCAACTCCATTCAGAACCAGATCCAGGATTAGAGAAAAATAGGTGTAGTCTATGTATTGCTTTCAACCCAGTTGTTCTCAGTTTCCCCGGGTCAGATGAGAGGATTAATACTATCAACACAGTCCATATGTGTAAAACATGTCAGGAGCATATGAACTCACAGGATGGTATGCATCCTCAAAACCAAGCAGGTTCTCTTCCATTAAAGTCATTCTAAAGCTTACAAAGTGAAAGATGGCAAAGTTTCTTCCTGACCCTTGACTGGAGAGCTGCCAGAGGTGGCCAGCAGATGCATGAAGGAGACTATCATTACTGTAGTATGTCTTCCACCAGTGGCAGCACTGAGTGCTCTGCTGATGAGCCATGTTGTGTTTCTTTACAATCGCCTGGGGGTGTTTCTTCCTACCTTATGAGTTGCTAATGAGATTAACTACCATCTGGTGAGTTCATATTTTCAACATTTTACCCGTAGCAAATTTGATGAAATGACGGACATAGCGATACAGGATTGTAATATATAGCAGGATGATCCTGGATCAGGGCCAGAACAAGGCCAAGGGAAAGACACATACACAATACATACAGTACATTCTTTTTTATTTATTTACATCTACAAAAGCAATGTTCTCCATTTAGGTTTTGAGCCTCTACAGGCATGAGTTCTCCTTTTTGCGATAATGTTGGTGCCTGCAATCACTCAACATAGTGTTTGCTCCAGCATGCTCTTCAGTTTGGAGTGTGGTTGGTATAGTATACCAACGTGAGCAGATGTTCATTGTGGATATGTTTGGAGGCAAGTACATGTTGGGCTACTGATTTCCATGTTGTACTACTCACCACATGTCGATGGGTGTGGAGTATTCTGTAGAGCCCAGTAGTACGTCAGGGGGCCGGTACCATAGAGTTACCACTTCATTGGAGTAAGTCTTAGTGGGGACGGACTTGGCTCTCGCCAGACCTGGACAACACATCACGGTCAGAGTGTGAGACCATGTCAGACCTCAGTAATAGCACAATGAATATGTGCACAAAAAGCAGGCTTATGAAAACCAGCCGTTTCCACTATGGTACTACCTTTAAATTCCCTTTGTTTCTCCACAGATGTAGTATGAAACAGTATGATGCATTATGTTTAATATAGGGGGGTAAAACTGCATCACATTATGTTTTCACAAAGTGTTATGCAGAAAAAAGGTTGGAATAGTCCCTCTATCAGCTCATATACTTTGTTTAGTTGAAACTGTTGAAAAATATTCAGGGAATACTGGTGGGTTTATCTACCCACATCCTGCACAAAATTGAGAAAACCCAGAGAGAGGGGCACAGTTGCTAGGATACAGGAAGTAAGGGTGCTAATGTAATCAGGACAAAAGATCTCAGAGTGGCAGTAAAATATAATTGGAAAGCAATCGTGGCAGGAAACATTCTATCTTATTCCCAAGTGTGGGCCCTTACGACCACATCTGCATTTATTGATGTCCGTCTTTGCTGCATGTAAGCGTGATGCTTTTCCTACCAAAGTCAGCCAGTTTGAGCTCGCCCTTGTCGTTGATGAGCAGGTTCTGAGGCTTCAGGTCTCTGTGGAGGATTTTCCTCTTGTGACAGTAGGACAGACCACGCAGCAGCTGAAACATGAATATCTGTAGGAGAAAATGATCAACATGAAAAATATAGTTTGTATACAGGAGTATAATGGAATGCTGCTTGTACTTTAGTTGGTAACTTCTAACCTATGACCTTCAAGAGAATTTGCCTCTTTCTATTCAAATTTCCCCTCAGCCCTCTAACTTCTGCTTTCCCATGGAAACCCTGGAACTGAAACAATAAAATATATTCACCTTCTCAAATTAGAGGATTTACTTATTAATAAATAATATATAAATAATCCCCAGTCCCAGTTTGTGCCTCTCATGTGTTACATTTGAGCCATGGAGCCAAGTATTCGATTTAGCTAAAATGTACAGTGTACACTTTATTTAAACCACACAGATGTCATTAAACACTTCCTGCTGTTCTGAAGGTACCTCCAGAATCTTCAACACTTTTAAACAAACAGATGAAAATATATATTCTGTGTGCTGCACAATAAAATAGATGTTTAACCCTGGTTCCCAGGTTTTGCCTCACTTTCCCTATTCAAAGATGGTAGCCAGAAATGAAGACAACAGCCAGAAGTAAACATTTTATTATTAGTTATACTGGTATATACTGATGTTTCTTTCCAATAGTTTATATTTTCCTACAAAGTAACCTTGTGTCTTACATAAAAAGCAAGGAGGTGTAATTTCTGGCTACCTGGATAGATAATACAAATGTTATTGTGTAGCAGACAGATTAATTTTTGATACAGATGGTTAGAAGACAATTTGAGGATTCTGGAAATATGTTCAGAACAGAAAAATAACCCACAAGGTTTTTCAAAGCTCTTAAGGCTTTTATTTATTTTTAAATTGGATGGATTTATTACCTTTTCATTTTATGATTATGTTGAGTTCTGCTCTTATTCCCTACGTAAGTCTTCTGTTTTGAGAATTTGAATTAATTTCATTGTATCAGTTCCAGGCCTCCATGGCTACCACACATAAAAGTAATTCCTCTTGGTGTTTTGCTTTTTGGCTCTAGAACAACCAGCTGTAAATGTTGATGTATAGTAGTGTCAAGTATTTGAAGTAAAATCTTCCTATTAAACAAACTGAATTTGAATTTCTCAAACTCAATAGGCGTATGATAAGGGTTAATTTTATGTTAGCCAATACAGTGTCCTCCCTCTCTGGGATATAGTCAGTAGTGTCTGACATCTTCTGCTGCTGAGCGTGGCTCACCTTGACGTTGTGCATGCTCATGAGATTTCCGCAGTTGTCCAAGTACTGTTTAAGGTCACTGTCCTGGAAGACACAACAACCACAGTGTTCACGCTTACATGTATCCATATTCCCCTGGTGTAATTATGCTCAACACCTGCATGCTGAACTGCTGGTGTACTCACAAGATACTCAAACACCAGAGTGAGGCAGCGGTCGGTGTGGATGATGTCGTGCAGCGTGACGATGTTGGCATGTTTCAGGTTCTTCAGCAGAGACACTGGGTTGACAGAAGAAGGAGAGATGTGAGTTGTGCTGTTTCATTACATTTGTACATTGCAGTGCAGGACAAATGTGTCCATCAACAGTACACTGAAAAATCAAGTTGATTTTCAGCATACTTTATTTTGGCACATTTCCAGTGTACACTACATACTCAAACCTGCTTAGAAGTTGTACGTAGTCTAGATTTGGGACAATCAGTTTGTCAGTAATGTAGACAGGTGAGACACCTGTGAACTATTCAGCCACCTGATGCCATGTAGGAAGTTTAATGTAAACTAATACATGTGACTTTAAGGAGACAGAGTACTTGTATTTGTATTCAAAGGTTAGACTGATCATTTTTTGTGATAACCAAAAGTGCAACGATTAGATTATAACTGATAAAACACACACTGTGTATTGTTCCAGAAGTATTTCTGAATTATTTCCTCAGCAGTTAGTACAGTTATAAACTCAAGTGGAAAGTCAGAAAGCTGAAACCAGTTTCCATTTTACTACACACAGCGCTATTAGAATCCCCTGATGGAGCTGGGCCTTACTAAGTCAGAATACGTCCAGTCTACATGGTATGTGACACTGCAAGTGCCCCCCGTTCCCCATGTGTAAATGCATATTAAGATATATTTTAAATTATAATGAGCCCCAGCCACTACTTTCTGATATGGCTGAATTTGAATTATTAATGAGGGTAGAACCCCTGGACTGGAAAATGTGTGTGTGTGTGTGTGTGTGTGTGTGTGTGTGTGTGTGTGTGTGTGTGTGTGTGTGTGTGTGTGTGTGCGTGCGTGTCAGGCTAAGCCTATATCTCAGATGAGCAGTGCAATGTTGAATGCAGCCTGATGGAATCACTGAGCTGGCGAGGAGTAACAAACGTTAAAACATAACCGTGTATTTTACTGTAGAAATGTATCCAAAGTTGTTTTAACCTTGATGAACCCATAGATGTTAACCAACAGATTTCTAAACATACAAAATAAACAGCAACAGCAAAGAAAGTATGTAAAAACAATACTGTTTCATCCCCAAGATTCCCTGAAAAATCACCTGAAAGATGGCCAATGAATGAATGTAAATCTTTAAATGTATCTCTGTGTAAAGTATTGTGCAGCATTACATTTCAGTCCAGTTTGTAAAAACCTGGAATATTTGCTCAATGTCTTCAAACGTCTGAAAAATGAACAGAACAATGTTTGAACAACCAGAATGCGTCACAGATCTATTTGCCAGACTCAACCATCTTTACATACAGTCTATGGGCTCAACTAAAACTTTGAAACCAGCACAGTTCAAATATTATGGCATGAAATGGGTTCCAGACTCATATGGTAAACTAGATTGATTGCTTGCAAACGAATGATCTGTATCTGCTGACAAGCATAAGGGATTTGAAAAAAATTTATTGACCTTCTATTGTGTTATTTTGCCATCAAAATTAGACCTGGGTAATGTCTTTTGAAGTCAGCCAAGTGATGGCAGTAAAAAACGTCTTCTGGGATTCATCCTACGGCTTTCACTCCACTTCCAATATTCTTGTTGTTCTTTCAAGCAAGTGTCCCATGATGCAGGTGGAAAAATATGCACCTAACAGACACGGTGTGTGTGTGTGATACTTGCAGATGGATTCAATTGAGTCAATTTAAAACATAACAAAGATTTGTAGTTTATAGGTTTTAGTCACTAGCAAGTCTTTAAGTTACAGAAGTCCAGCTCCTGTGGCTTTCGTAAGCCAGTGCAGTGGTCCCTTGGGAGCAGATGCCCAGTTTGGGTTTTGCATTGCAATGGTCGTCTCTTGAAGCCCTTCCCACAGGTTCTGGAGCAAGGTGACCACTGCCCAATATGCCACTCAGGACACGGGTCTCCACAAACCCTGGTGGCTGGGGGTCTTTGTGGAGGATCACAATCCATCTCTGGCTTTCCATCCGGTCTCAGACACTGCACCATCCTCCTCTGGATCCCATTGCCGCAGGTCACTGAGCACTCATCCCAACCTGTGGATATCCATTTCCCAAGAATGGGATCCTCCTTGCTATAAGAGTCCTTCAGGGTGTCTCCTCCCTTCTCCTTGACACTATCCTCAGCCAGGACGCTGTTATGGGCTTTTACTCGCCCCTCCTTCTTCAGATTCTTGTCCTCCTTGGGCTGACGGGCGAGGTAAAAGGAGTAGCGGATGCGAGGAGGTGTCATCTGGCCTGCACACAGCACCTCTACAATCAGGGCTTCTCCCAAGGGCTTCACGGCCTGCAGGGTCTCTGAGAGGCCGGCTGTGCCGCTGTAGCGCAGCAGACTGCTCTTTACAATGATGTCCCTCTCCCCAGCGGACACTACGTAGTTCCCATTGAGCAGGTAATGGCCCTCGCTGTTCTTCACCGCCAAATAGTTGTCATCACTCACCATTCCCTTGTAGCCTCGCTGACGGATGTCTATGTTGGCGGCACCCATTGGCAACATGACCACAAAGTTGTAGCCATGCCTGCATGCCAAAACATATCACAGCCAATGAGAGCTTATAATAGGAGTGAAGTTGATAATGCTATCATGTTCATGTAAGAAGGAAAAAAGAATGACATAAGCAATTTTCTCTAAAAGCTAGGCCATGACAATGTTTTACTCACAAAGGCTTTGTGAAGAGTCCTGACACCTTCTTGCAGCCCTTGTTATCACCTCCACAGATTCCACACTTATCAAACTTCTTGGTGGAGCCAATTTTTCCATCGCAGCCAGCCTTAATGCACTTCCCTTGGACACACACTCCTGTGGAGTCTGGGGAGCATGGAGTCCCATCAACAACCTGTGTACAAACCCACTTTAAGGTTAGCTTGTCATATACACTGTACAGTACAGAAATAAAAAATCTTTAGTCACAGAAAGCAAACACAACAGAGAAACACACTCTGCAGTCCATATAACAGTCCCTGTGACCTTACTTTGCTGTGAAGCAGTATTTTATCTTTACTTTAAGTTATTAAAATACTCAAGTAGGAATTCATTTGATTGCACATGTACCCAATGTAGAGCTGTTTATATTTCATAATGTTTTCTTTGACAGTTTGGTTCCAACCTGTTTTCTAAATTATTAGCAAGCAGACGAAAAAGTTATTCCTCATAACTAAAAGTGAACATATGGGTACCAGGATGCTGTAAGATACTGTTTGTTCTGTGGAGAGCAGTATCTGAGGTGAGGCTGTCAACCAGATCAGCCTGCCTGTCTGCAAATATGTGACTGATAAGTTAACTTAAAGTAGTTGTGACCAGCCCAGTTATGACCAGACATTTTTCATCCAAGGATGTATGACACCAAGTAAACCAAACTCCAGCATTAGCATTTAGCTGTACACAGAAAGTGTATGTAGACTCGTGTTTGGTTCAAAGTCATGACTCTGGTTAAAACATCCAGCTGCTCTGTGAGTCAGAGCTACGTGTCCCCTGAGTGCTCTTATCTACTCCTCCTAAACCAGTATGATGGAGTGAACTGTGAACTGCCTCTCACTGCTGCTAAAACTCACTCCACACCCTGCTATCTGAAAGAGCTAAACTGTACTCCTTCTCTCCTTCATTCCTTCCTTCACTCGTTGCTCACAGACCAGAGGCAGCTGGCTGACATATATTCACATTCTCCCACATGAACTCATTGTTATCTTGGCCTCATATCTCAAAATCAAACCCTTTATTCAGACTTTTGTCAAATCACCAGTCAAAGTATCTTTACCTTTGGTGCCAGGACGTAGAAGTAGCCTGTTCCATTAGCTCTGCAAATGAGTTTACACCTGTCATCTGTAGACACTCCAGAGTACTTGGGTACCCACACCACAGAGGGGGCGATACGGTTATTGTTGAAATTGCGGCCACTGGTCTCACACTGCTCCTCACGATAAGTCTTACCTACATAGAGGAGAGGGAGGGAGGGAGGGTACAGAAGGTGAGAGGTGGGAAAAATGTCATTGGACATAGTTGTCTGTTTTGAACGACTCGTACCTGTGTCAGGGCAGCAGTTCAGGTTGCAGGTGCGGTATTTAACCCGAACTCCTTGGCAGTATTTTCCCCCATTTGAAGGAACTGGGTTGTTACACTCTCTTTTAGACAGTTGGACGCCACCTCCACATGTGCGTGAGCAGAAACCAAACGGGCCCCACTTACCCCAGCGGCCGTCCACCTGGAAATACACAAACCGGTGGAATATTGCAGAAAGTATGACAAAGACATTCTTTAATCACACTGCAGGTAAGGTATATGTTGATATAAGCAGCGGCCCTTGTATGAGCCTTACCTTCACATTTTGGATTTGTTTGTCAGAGCAGATCCCTCGGTCGCAGACCTGTTCATCCCCACAGTGTGTGCCATCTGCCCAGGGGAAGTGCCGAGTCATACACACCAAATGGCCATTGGACTTTCCTGTGCACCACAGACGCCCGCATGGTGGTTGCATGAAGGGACAGGGCTTGGAGCCTTCTCCGAACGCAAGCTCACACTGACGGTCAAGGTCGTAGGATGCTCCCGGCATCACGTCAGGGAGGACCAACGGTTTCTGAGGCTGGTCGAGCAAACATTCCCCTAGAAAGGGAGACTCAGTAAGCAACACATTGAAGTAATACCAACTGTAATTTCTGGTTTTATGGCTTTTCTTTACCAGCTATGAGAACTTACACACATTTATTAAAACTGGAGGTTCCAACATTTCACCAAAATATGATCATAAAATCATAGAAAACAATGCATTTTATACTTGAGCATTTTTCCACTATGCTTTTCATTAAATGCTTGTGTGTGATGTGGGTGGGTGGGATTGTGGGTTGGGGGCAGTAAGTAGCCATTGCCCTTGTGATTTGGGCTCTTTGAAATGAAAGTACAGATTGATGCAGTTTATGCCACATACCACACACAGATACATACACAAACAAACATGCATGTGCGCCACACACACAGCCACCCCTACCCGTGTCCCATCCTTAAACAAAACCCACAAGCTCATTCTCATATTTGATCCCACCCTCGTTGCATGACTTGACGTTATACTAGAATAATCTTAAACTTTTAGATTTGAGCTTGAAATCTTAGCTTTAAACTCTTTACCAAAATGACATGCAGCTAGCAAACAGTGCATGGACTGAATGGTAAAAGGCATGGACTGTATTTACAATAAATGGTACACAGAACTCTTTCCAGGAACAGGCTAATAACAAGAAGAGTTTGACTAGCATGTGCTTGGAAACTGAATGAGAAGGAGGAGGATTTTATCCCTCAGAAAAACAGACAGCCTCTCACCCTTATGGGGAATTTACACGTCCAAAACAAGTCATTTGCACTGCGGAAAAACTGGTTTCACTTATTTTGAACAGTTTATTATGCCATCCGTGTTGCGGTAAATTCACAACAATAAGTAGTGAGTAAATGAGAGTATTTCATCCCATTTCACCGCAAATTTGGTAGATGAAGCACACTGATTAACTAATAGTACAATACTATATAAACAAGTCATCTCACCTCTTTCTTCCCACTCTCTCTCCAAAGAGTAATCATAGAAAACAATAGCTGGTATGTGTGTATGTGTGTGTGTGTGTGTGTGTGTGTGTGTGTGTGTGTGTGTGTGTGTGTGTGTGTATGTGTAGAAATTAACAGGTTACAAATGATTTTGGGCGCAGCACTGCATGAAAACTGCCTCAAAACATGTGGCTACATGTTTTTTTTTCTCCCCACTGCTTTTTGGAGTTTAGATTTATGACAGACAGCCAGGCAAAACCAAGTTACAGCATTGTTAGACAGAAATCACTCCGTGTAAAGTCAAAAATGTTCTTCCGTGTCTCGCTCTGGACCAGTTTGTGTTCTTTTATTCTCAGGCCATCTCTAAAATGGACACAGAAATAAGCAACATTTTTTGTCTATTTGGAGTAAACCTGCATGGGAAACACTGGGCAGATACACCTCGCTGTCCAAACCACTGTGGTGACTCTCCCCAGAACAAGCCCTCTAATTTGGGACAGATGTGGGGGCAGTTTTAAAACAAACGTTTAGCATTGCTCTAAAGCCAAGTCCTGTGGTTTGGCCTGCTTGGCAAACAATTTGCATCCAACCAAATACATTTCTTTTTGGCTTTTACTGGTCTTTTCTATGAGCATGGTACTTTAGGAGGTTAGGCAGATGTCACATTTGAAGCATAGATGGACGCTGAAATTCAATCATGCTCTCGCTTGCATTTACCTCAAATGATTGCAGTCATATTGCAAATCAAGAGGCTATTAACCCAGTAAACTTCACTAAAACCCAGAAAATGTCAAAAGAACAGCATGCTCTTCTTCAACAACTCTATGGAGTCATATCTTGATCCACTGACAAACTGAACTGTATACAGACACGGGTCTGATTATATGAATACAATGAATATTTGTTCTCCTAATGTGATCAACCCATAACTACCTATTTGTTAACCACCAATTTAGCATTGCACCTAACATTGTAGGACTTATGGAAAGTTTAAAAGAAAAGTGTATGTATCAAAATCGATGCAGCAGAACCAAAGATGTCGTCTACTCTTACTCGTCAAAAGCTGGCACCTACATTACCCACAATGTAACTTGACTGCTTCAGTCAGAGAGGATTTGTTACTAACAGACACTAATGTAGCCTCGAGCCACTAGCCTCAAGCAGAAATGAGAAGCGAGCTACAGAGACCTGGTAAGCTCACTTCTTTCCAACTCCACACCCCCTGATGATTTCTTTTTCACTTTTATAGTTCAAAGTCTTCAGTACCCAACTGATGCTGACTCAAGTGACATCACTTGAGGCAATTTATCAGACTTTGTGCAGCTCCCTCTGCTTTATAGGCTGTATACAACTTTTTTCACATGTGCAGAAGTCCTGTAAACAAACTGATGTGTAAAATCGGTGAAGTTCTCCTTTAGTAATAGCTGGTGTCTGCCCTCACGTTGGCTTGACACCTCTTCAAACACGCTATGTGGCTGTTTTCAGTAAAACATAGGGGTCAGGGATCGTAGAAACTCACCATGCCCGCTGTCCAGGAATTCAGTGATGATGGCAGCACTGCAGGGGGACCAGGGGCTGGTGCGGTTGATCTGAATGAGAGTGGGAGACATCATGTGGTTGTCCTGCAGTTTTCCAAACACGTCCTCACAGGCCTTTACATTGTCGTGTGGCATGTTGAACACATGTCCTGTCGAGAGGGAACAAGATGTTTGAGTTCTCTAATGACTGCACAGATAGTTTTATCTGTGATTGTTCACATGCACTAATGCACCAGGAAACATTAAAGTTCTAATGTGTATTAAATGATAGATGGTGTTGGCAGGGCTCACCAAGCTCGTGAGCAGTGGTGAAGGCTGAAGGTAGGCCGTCGTCTTCGATCACAGAGCAGCTCCTCTTGGGGTCGCACATGGTGCCAACATCTGCCATACCAAGAGTGTCACAGGTGGAGGCTCCACACAGGTCCTAGACAAAAAAAAAGAACATTTGTACTAGTCCATCTGAGTGGGTCAGAGGTAGAGAAAAAGCCAATAGAACGTGGCACTTAAAGAACTCCAGTTTTATACAATTTCAGTCTCAAATTTTATAGCCTTTGCATTCATTTCTATTTGTTATGAGAACTTTGTAATCTGGTTGTAACATATCTGTGGATGCACTGGGACACATCATTGGTCATGTAACCTGGGGTCATTGGATGTTTCGGGTTTTACAGTATCAGATGCCCTAACCCAGATGACCCCACCAGGTGATTGGGCTTCACATAGTTATTTGCTGGAAACATGGAGACATGGAAAAACTTTCAGGTGATCACAACAGTTTACCTTGATTATTTAAACCAATTTATTTGGAGGTACAATTTTAAGTAAGTGTTCCAGAAACATCCATAATACACAAAGAAAACACAATGTTTAGTACAATGGGCAGTGTGGGTAATCATTTTACAGTCAGCCTTTGTTTTCTCTCCCAAATACGTTTGTCTAACCTCAGCAATTAACTTGGTGAGTACACTGTTAAACTACAAAAATATGAAGTTGTAACAAACTGGAATTAAGTTATCTTGTTGACGTTACAGTGAATTTGTTTTCAAGAGATTGAGAAAATATTTAGTGGTGTTAAGCAAGGTTTTCCACCACCCAGTCTTTAAGTGTTTTTAGTGGGCAGCAGTGTTTAGAGCACACCTTCTTCTATGAGGTAATGTAACTGTCCCCAATCACAACATTTCCATGCCAGAGCAGAGTTTCCAGATGACCTATTTCTCCACCACAAGGTTTTAAAACCCAAACTTAGCGAGTATTCATTCGGAGCTGAACCTCCTAATCACAGGACAACTTCGGCAGTAACCGCCACAGAGACTCGCCCATCTGCCTGGCTCCCCTACAGCACTGTCTCTACATACCCAGAAACACAGAAAAACAGTGATTGTCAGCTATTATAGATAAAGCACAGCACTGGTTTAATGTCACACAGCCCCTTCACTCCTCTGCAGCACTGAACGTACACATTAAACATTGTGCCAAGTGAAGACCTCGAGTGCTATGACAAATCATTCCAAGAATAAACCACAAAACCACAATTGTTAGCCGGTGCAAATCTAGTCCAGATGTGCCCGTGTGCAGACGACATGTGAAACGTTTGGGCCATTTGTGAGCAAAAACGAGAAAATGCTAAACGAACAGGGGTGAAGAAACAGCAGTGTCAATGAGTTTGTTCTTTGCTATGACCTACTTCCCACATCTGTCATCTGTCTTTGCATTTTTTATGTGTTTCTGTAATTTAAAACAACATACAAGTTATCTCAGCAATGAAATATTTCCATTTTATTTTTTTGTGCAGATTTCAATGCATTTTACTACCATCTGGCCTATTACCGTTTGTGTTCTGGGTGCAATATTCATAACTACCATGTTGCTCAGAGTTTCAGTTAATACTTTTTAAACTAAGGGTTTAAAGACACAGTTTATGACATCCGGACATATTTGGGTGTACTCGTTTCTTTCTCGACCCATTATCTATCATGTAAGTAAATGCAAACTTGCTGTGAGTTACAGTACAACCACCCCCCTCTCTCCCAGTAGAAACATAAATACGTCAGGTTAACAGTTAGATTCAGTCTTTGGGAGAGCGGCTGTTCACATACAAATAACTTTCTGTGTTACTTAATGAACTGAGTAAACATTCTTTGCACAACAATCATGCTGGCTATAGAGTTTAAAGACAACCGCAGTTGCCTCTGGACAACACTGAGTTGGTCTTCATAAAACCTACAAATTACACTGTGGGCTGGTAAACAGCAGACAATGGACGTGCCATAAATGCCCATTGAAAGACATGGTAAACCAAAACAACACCATGACTAAAGTGATTAGTTTTGAGTCATGAATCAACAGAAGATGGACTATTGACCTTTGCTGATTTACTGAGCAGAATGCTCTATTATCAGTGGACAGACACCTCGTTTGATATCTGAAGCTAAAGTGTAAAATATTCTCTTACATAGAGGAGTCTGGGAGGAGAGTATTTGTCTGTTAGCAAAAGGTTTAGTACAAATCCTCTATGTATCATTCAGATTTTAACAAACAATACCTGGCAGATTTACAAGTAATGCCATGGTGATATTTGGGTTTCTTGTATAGTATACTGGTGAACTTGAAGTGTTGAAAAACTGTATGTTTTGCACATGATGTTAGCAAGCTAAAAACAATGTTGTATATTGCTTTATGAAGGAGAGTTCATTCTGATAGATTCAATGTTATAAATATTCATAAATTAAGATGAAATGCTATTATCAATGCAAGGAAAGTGGAATGTCAATAGAGGCATAAATGCTGTAGTTTTCTACTGTTGTACCTTAACAGAAGCTTGGTTTGATGGATGGTGATAAATGAGGTGTAAACATATACATAATGTGTTTGTAGTGCACTCTAAATGCTGCCCAGTGCACTTTTACAATGTGAATATCTTTACCCGTTTATGACCATTTTTGTTTTTCTTGCACAGTTTAGGCAAGACATTCAATCAGCAGGAATCTGTTTTTCACACATAGGGGTTAGGGCCTTTGTTTGACCAATCCTGGTAACTGCAGCTGCTTCTGAAATAGAGTACTGGTTACAGTTTGTCAAACGTCTGATCAAAGCAGCTTAGGTCACTCAATCACTCCTATATAATGTTAGCTGAAACAGTGACTAAATGCCTTGATGCCTGTATTTCTGCTTTATATCAGATTTCAGCCTGATGATTCACTGTCTCTAGGCAGGTCCAGTACAGTTAAAAAGTCAGTCTAAACTGAGTACGAAGATTATACTAGCATCTCTGCATGTGGAGCTTATGACCTGGTTACCTGGTAACACCCTAGATTGTGTATCTGAAATACTTTGAAGTGTCGTGACCTAAACAGGAAGAGCATTTTGAACATACATAGGAGCCTTAAAGCAAAAAGAATAAATGAGAGAGGAATTGTATAAGAGAGAAGAATGTGTTGTAAAGATGCAGCAGTGCGGGCTGAATGCAGCTGTGCAGCTTGTTTCAGACTTGGGGTGAGCAGGTAGGGCAGAAACATGGAGGGATGTGACATCTCTGACATGCACATAGGAACCCCCACCACACACACACACACGCCCCCTCCCTCTACCTCTCCCTTCAGGGGCCTGTTTAACGAGGAGCAGGCATGGTGTTGGGTAGGGCTGGAAACCAACAGCTGGATGAAGAACGGGAATGGCTGAGTTAAACAAGACGCTTCCGACTAGTGAATCCCTGAGGGCGTTGGCGGACCTTAAATTTGGCAAAGTTGAAAGTAAAACAAGCATTTGTTTAAGGTCTAATACGATCATGTATTGTGTCACATAACTGACATTGGCCAAATGTAATTCTGCACCTTATTATGTTATGTTTGACTCTTTTACTCTGGTGGCAGAGGCTGTGAGACTGTAATTGCATTGACGCTTTGACTGCGGAGTGAAAAATATGAAAACATTTTCTTTCTCAGTATCTGCTGGGCTGATTTGTCAACTTTACTCCATGTCTTCGATGTCAAAATTAAATCCCAGTGGCCTGATTTCACAAGGCAGACAGTTCATCAGAGATCAGTGGGTTACACACTGACCAATGAATGTAAGAAATGACTTCATCTCTGACCCTGTCATCTGCCAAATATTTGGGAGTGCAGAGAGAACTCGGAGGTATGTTCCAAGTCTGTGCAACTACCCTCTAAGGATCCATGAAGAGTAATCAAGACTATTGCTCTGTTCCTTAGTAATTTCCTTAGTGACCCGAGAATCAAAGACGTGATGCTATTGGTGGACTGGATATTCGATGAGTGGCTGAGTTCACTGAGTGTTTTTTTAGAGCAAACCAATTAACTGACAGCAGGAGCGGTTTGGGGGGAAGTCTACAGCATTTTGTAAACCAAGTTCTTCTCTTATCAAACATAACCATAACTTACCTATACATACAAAGGACGCTATGAACATTTCAATCATTATCATCGCAGTCGTCATTATTTTAGAACATGTTAAGAAGGAAACGATGTATTTGCTGAGAAGAATCTTGAGATTTACGCATTTGTGTGCCTATGTACACTTAGTAAAATACCACACTCTGCCCTGTTACCTCAGCCCCTGCAGTGTGAATTCAAATAAAGCATTTTTACCTGTCTAGTGAAAAGGATTGCTGTGTCCCAGTACTCTGGATGCTTGTCGTTGTTTTTGTTCATCTTTTTTTGCCAAGTGCAAAAGTTTCGCAGCGTCATGGCTGCGTTCCCGGTCACCTTGGGTCCTTTGTCCTCCTCGGATATAATCACGATCTTCACAACTACGATGTTGATGGAGTTGAGGATACTGGGGTGTTTGTAGAGCCTCGCTGCCACTGACATGAGTGTCAGGAGGTAGTGTTTCAGGTCATCTCCGTGGAACTGCGCCATGGACTCGTCCGCCACCACAAGCGTCTCCACGTACCTGGGGATCGAAGCGAACCTCTTGGCTCTCCCGATCCTCTTCAGCATCGTTTCGGTCACATTGCTGTAATCTTTTAGTCGCCTGTATTTCTCCAACGATTGCGCAAGCTGGAGACTTATGTCGCTGTCCACTGCGCATCTAGAGGTTGAATTGAACGACAGGTTGCTGCTGGTTCTGCGCCGGATGATGTGCGCGCTCTCTGCGCTTCTAGTGTCATTTTGCACCGGGATGATAAAATATTCCCAGCCCTGGAAGCCAAATGCACCTTGTAAACCCTTACAGAGGCTCAGAGCAGCATAAGAATAGCGGTCACCATTCACATACCCGGAGTAAAAACACCGGCTCAGGTCAGTGGCGACTTCGGCATTAGAGACCCAGAATGCGTCTTGATTAGAAATGGAAGGGGCAATGAAATTAGAGTCCTGGTGTAAATCGATCACCAATTCCTGCTGGAAAGCTCGTATTTTAAGGACACGTTTTCCGTTAAGGATATCCACGTCGTTGTAAAAATCCCTACTGTCATGGTTGTGGTTATCTAATCTAATCGGGAAGCAAAGTTCACTTTCCATGCAACGAACAAGTTTGGAGAGTGAGACCACAAAGTAGAGGAGAAAAGTTGTTCTGATAAACATGACTATGCTTGCATTCAATAAAGAATGCAACGACATGCATAGAATATATATATATGATATATCGATATTGAATCTGCGAGCTCAGTGTAAGCGGTGAGAGCCACAGATCAGGATGAAGAGCAGAACGCGCAGGATTCTAAAACAATGTAGGTCGTACAAGTCCACTCACTGCAAACTCCTCCTGGTCATGACCCATTCCCATTCTCCACCTGAGTATGCTGAGTCGACTCCTGCCTTCTGTGGATTTTATGCATTGTCGTCATGTGTAAAAAAAAAAATATGGAAACTCAATCTCTCTTTTGGAGGGGGGCAGGCTTTGGAGGCGCTCATTGGATGCGTGTCTCAGCTTCAAGACTTTTTCTGCGGCCACTTGAGGCTCAGCAAACAGCAGGCCTATCATCAAGTCCCAACACACTGTGATTAATAATCGGACTCTCTTCCAGGTATGCGCTCAGACTCTGCCTCATCTGCAGAACCACATCAAGTCATTGCTGAGTTGACACTTTTGGTCATAATTGCGGAGATTCAATTAATACACACAGAGCAGCACGCAAGATCAGCACAAATATGTCCCCCAGCTCTAAATTGAATATACAACTAAAAATATATTTGAATAACTTACAAACATTGCATCTTAAATTGAACATCAGAGTGCAGCAGGAATATTACAGATATTAAATAAGATATAAGTCACTTTAATATTGCAGCTGAAGTCACTTAGAGGAAAATTAGGTTTCAGCTTTCATGTCATAGTTAGGGCTGTTTCTCTGCGTAAGTCTTGTACGACATCTGGTGGCCAACAAAGTAAACGGTATGCTTCAATTTAAAGCGTGTGTAGACTGAATATGACCTCCATATCTATCCTATAATGCAATGACACAAATGCAGCGTTCACCAAAGTAACCAAGAAAGCTACTTTGTGCAAAGTCTAAGTACTTGTCATTATATTTCTTCTCCACTATATTTCAGAGGGATACATTTTTCACTCAGCAGTAGTTACTAATTGCTTTTCTGTATGGTACGCAGTATGATGTAAGTTGGAAAAACAATGTCATACAATAGACCAAATAAACATAATCTAAAGAATAAAAAAAAAAAATTGGGGGGGGGGGG
>JAVQJL010103267.1:0-12655 GCA_036024295.1 Nannoperca obscura
ACACACACACACACACACACACACACACACACACACACACACACACACACACACACACACACACACACACACACACACACACACACACACACACACACACACACACACACACACACCTGATAAACCTGGACCCGGCTGCTCAGGGTGTGTGGAGATGTCTGGTGTCAGCTGCTGGGTGAGGAGTGACGTGTTCCCTCCAACGGGGTCTTAGAGGGAGGTCACTCTCTCCAAATACACTTGAAGACAAACTGCCTGTAAATACCCGCGTGCTGCTCTGAGATCACTTACACGGCTTCTGCAGGACAAGGTGTTGTTTGACTGAAATATTCAAGTAGCTTCTGTTTTGTACGGAGCCCGTCGGGTATCACGGATCACACTTTCTGATGGAATTAATAACCTCTGCCAATGTAGTGATTTATGGTCTTAAACTAATAATGTTGTGCCCTTGAAAGATGTGCTGTCAGTACAGTAGAATATGTCCCTGAGGGGTTAATTGGCTTGCACACAGCAGTCCATACCCCATATAATACATACATACACAAATATACACAAGTTAGCAAAACCATCAGAGAGCGCAGTGGAAAAAGAAAGAAAAAGAAAATAGATAGAAAAGGGAGCTCTGTATCACATCAACAGCTAGTCGTGTCTGAATAAAGCCAGCAATGTTATGTATTCCATGTCTGAAAAGGGCTACATTGTGCTTTTTGCTGGCCATCCTTTGTTGCTGCGTGTCAGGTCATGGACAATCTCAGGTGGCCTATTGAACGTAAGCGTATCGTGCTCTGAGTCACGGCTGTCGAACACAATGTTGTGTGTGTACCTTGGTAGCGTAGGCCTGGTTGGCTGTTGCAGGCTGGGAGTAGTACTGAGTGACCGCCTGCATGTAGGAACTGTAATCCCCGTAGGTCGACACTGGCGGAGCCTGGAACACAAGAAAGTTGTCTTTTACAAATGCTGTAGTGCACACTGTTCAAAGTTTTTATTGTATTTTTGAAGTATTGATCCAGGAATGTATCTGTATTTATTATAAATAATTGAAAAAGGTAAGATGTGATTCATCCTGTGATTTTAAATCTTTGACACAAACATTCTGTAATTTCAGTGGTGCATTTTTTTGTGACTTGGATGAATATAGCCAAGTATCATCTTCAGTGTTATTTCCCCACTCAGCTCGCCACTTTCTGTAAGTGAGAACACATTGTGGGCTGCCCTCAACACCAGAGCATCCTGTTGTCTGTGACGTTAAGTGAACACTGTCCCAGTTTGATGTGTGGGAACATAAAAAAAACAAGAAACATTCATTTCAACCAAAAGAAAAACTAAATACTGAAAATGATGAGCCATAATTTTGCACAAGCAAACACACATAAGTGCACACATCGAATCCCACACACAGACAAAGGAGTGTGTGTGTGTGTTACCTGTGCGTGCTCCTTGCTGTAGTCTGTGGCCGTGCTGTCCTGTGGAGCAGCAGTGCTGTAGGTGTGAGCTTGTGCTGCTTGGTAGTGCTGGTACCACTGCTGCATGGCCTCCTAACACACACACACACACACACACACACACACACACCAGGTGAAGAGCAGCTGGTGCAGACAGATGAATGTTTGCTCAGTAATTTTCTTGTCCTTGCCGGTTTTGCCTAATTTCTGTGTCTTTCTTCCTCTTTCTCCGTCATTCATCAACTATTGTTCCTGCCGACGGCTCTCCCCTGTTCCTCTCCTTTGTCTCATCTTTCCAGACAAATTGAACTGACCGTTTTAATGGTTATCTAATCATGATTCATTTGTTTGGATGAGTAGACTGTAATTAGCATTTAAAATTGGGTTTGCATCGTGCTGCAAATATCAGATATGTCACTTGCTGCAGGAGGAGGCACAACTCCGGCGAGAGAAACAGAGGGACAGAGAAAGAAAGAAAAAAAGAAAGAGATGCAGACAAACTGCCAGTAGGGAGGATCCATGACTTGTTCAGAGTGGAGTGTTGAGAGAGAGGAAGGGAGCAGGGACAGATGGAAAGACAGCGCTCTCTGCCAAATCCTCTCTCATTCTGTCTGTCCAAATATCCATTCTCATCTCCCACAGTCACAGCTCACTCTATCACTGCTGCACTCATCCATCCACTCATTATGTATCAATCCATATATCATCTATTCAGCCACAATCCCTCTCGCTCTCACACATTTTGGGCAGAGTAACGCAAATGTGCACAGGCAGTCCTGCATCCACACATCTATCACCATATATCTTCATTTGTATCTCTGTACAGTGTGTGTGTGTGTGCGTGCGCTGCAGTACCTGCGTGTAGGCCTGGTTGTATTGGCTGTAGTCAGTGGAGGTATCAGTGGTGGTGTATGGAGCTGTGGTTGTAGCTGCCGCGCTGTGGGAGAAGGAGCCGGAGGGATGGGAGACGACGGGAGCAACCGAGGCGGCGTACACCCCGGAGCCAGGCTGCCCCTGGGCTTTACCCCCCACTGACCCTGAGCAACAGTGGAGGGAACCATGGAGGAGGCACAGTGAGCTAAGATCATACTTTGGGTGTGACATTCACAAATATATCAATGGAAAACTCCCAACAGAAATCTATCTGCTTGTGCCCTTGAAACCTGGCTCTGGAAAGTTTGTGGCTTGCTCCTTCACGGAAGACGGCAGCTGTCGTCTGTTTAGATTGACAACAGGTAATGATCCGGGAGCACGACCCCCTTCTCCAGAGCTGACCTGTATCTTCAGTACGTACCAAACAATCCTCCCTGAACTTGCCGACATGCTTCGAAGCTACGTGAGGCGACAGTGCGATGCAGAGCCAGTGTATTTGGCACTGTTGTGTGTTTCGCATACTGAACATTCAGACCAACGTCGGATGAGTGATCGTGCTCCAGACGGGTTTTATAAGGAATAGCTCAACATAGCTCAGAGTAAGAGTATTATATAAGTGGACTGAATAAGCATATTACCCAAATTGTTGGACTATTGCTTTGAGGACAGTTTATGTGCACATTTTGATAGGTTTCATTGACATGACACATCTGCTGAATTGTAACTGCGGTGAATCCAAGCTGACTGCAGCTGCCTCCTTACATGCAGGAGGAAGCATCACCTTTCAACCCTACAAGCAGTTAGTCTTTTATACTCAAAAGATGTGAGGAGGATTCTTTTAAGAGTCACACAGGCTTATTTTTATTAACAGGTGAAAGGGTTTTCTGAACAAAAAATGAATTTAAAAAAAACATGAAACTAAGTTTCATACTAGTGGAGTGATGACTTTACACACAGAGGAATTCATATGTTTTTGCCAAATGGTCAAAAGTACTCAAAGAGTATGTCAAACTGGATAAGATGAGAAGTGTATTCTTTCATGTGCTGTGTGTTTGTGTGCCCACCTTGCAGAACCACCCCTGGCATTACACTGGCCAGGTTCAAGTAAGGATTGGAGGGCAGTCTGACTTCTTTAGGAGGATCGCCCAACAGAGAGCTCTGGCCGCTGCTTACCTAAAGAGAGAGACGCAGATTTAAATGGTATTATTAACAGTAGCAGGTCCTGCAGGTCACAGGAAACAAAATCAAGTCTGTGCGTTTTGAGGCGTTTTACAGCAAACGTAATTACAGGTCAATTTGCCCTTCAGCCCCTGATCCACCACCACTATACTCCATACTCGAAACTGAATTAACCTCAACCTCATCGTAAGGTTTTTTTAATGTGGCAAAAATATTCTGATGAAGTGCTGATGAGCTGACGAGGCTGTGGAAACCTGGGAGGATTGTTAAACACACTTTCGCTCCATTAAAGAGACTTTAGAGGAGACAGCGCTGGGACTTGAATCAGTTCCCCAAAGAACTTCAGCGCTGTGATTATTTCTGTACTCGGACTTATTATGGAAGATGATGTTAGCATAGCAGTGCTTCATTCAAACCCGGCCTGCTCAAAGAAATGTAGAGGAGCCCGAAAGCAGACAGGTATTCAGTGTGTGCAGAAAGGCATACAGGTGAACAGACGAGGGGCAGGTAGACACGGCTGACAGGGAGAAGAGGGAAGGCATTGTACTGTGTCCGTAAATAATGGTGAGACATAGAAGTGCATTATGGGAATTTCCCAAAGGAATAGCCCCTGTGGGACTGAGGCTTATACGCTCACTCGATGTGTGTGTTTTGAATGAGGCTGAGACCTGATGAGGCTAAATCGAGAATAAATACCTGTCCACAGGAGACATATGGGTAGAAAGACAACAAACAAATCTTTATATTACTGATTTATTAATTAATTATTATATGTAATTGTGTTAAAATGTCATAAAATAGTGAAAATGCCAATCACAACTGATCGTTTACTAAACCCCTCCCCCAAATGGTGAACATCCAATGCCAAGAACATCGGCAGGTCTGTCGAGCTTTAGATTTTTTTTGCATGTTGAAAAGTGAATTTCAAGAGTTTTTGTTTTCATTTCTAAAACCAAAAACACAAAGTGTAAAAAATGTGTTAAAACAGTACGTTTGTCTGCTTTAATAAAAACCCCTACTGTTGTTATTACTTCCATGGCCAAGGAGCACATCATTACCTAAATTAAATAGTGTGTGGGGTTAGAGGTTAAAATAACCTTTTCGCTTGTGTTGTTAAAAGTCAAAACATACTGTTTGGATGTGTGTGTGTGTGTGTGTGTGTTCACTGTGCTCACCATGCTAGCCAGGGGGCAGCCATCTGAGCTGTTGTGCTGGCCTGTTGACGTATAAACTCCTCCAGGGGGGACAGGTGGAGGCGGGCCAAGGCCTGAGTTACTTATACCCAAGGAATAGCTCTGTCCCTGCGAATGGGAGCTCAGCATGGTCCCAGGAGGAGCTGGCTGCCTGTCACAGGGGTTGGAGGAAGAAGAGGAGGAGGAAGCACAGGGGTGTGTGGAGATAGAATGGGTGCTGTTTTGTTCTCCCCCTCCGGCTCGACCCTGGAGGTACGGCATTACACCTGCCGCTGACACCACTACTGTGGCATTGTGGGTAGATGATGGCACTGACTCCTGGCCCAACTCTGTAGGAGGAGAGGAAAGGAAAGACGACAGAAAAGGAAAGAACAAGAAGAAACAAAGTAAAGTTAAGCAAAGGACAACATAGGAAGGACATAAAACACAACATACAGGCATAGTAAATGTAGGGAAGGAAAAGAAAAAATGAGGGGAAAGGTGAGGAAAAAGGAAACAAGAAATAACAATGTGCAGAAATGAAAAGGAAAAGAAAAGAAAGCAAAAGGACAAAGGAGAAAAAGGCATAAAATACAGCACAAAGAACAACGTAACATAAAGGAAATTAAGTGAAGGGAGAAGCAAAAGCAGATGGAAGACAGCAGATAAACACGTTTTTACTGATGACCATCAGTGTCTCCGTCTCCTCCGGACAGAGACGAATCACTCAGACGGCTGGATCCTGAGAGCTCAGCCCGACAGTCTCTGAAGAGCCAGTTGTAATATTTGAGAATGGGTTTCCTGCTCGTACATCATCACTTATCATGTTTATTTACAGCCCGGCACTTTGCTCCACACTCCCCATATTCACTCACTCCAGGGTTTAATAAACGTGAATACACAAGCACAAACAAAAAAAACATACACAGACGTAAAAGCATAGAAACTCATAATTTAAAAACACACACACACACACACACACACACACACACTAAAGGTGAACACACACAAAAATCACACTTATTATAAATCCAATATTGATGTGACAAATGTCCTCCACAGCACAATAAAAGAATCAGCTCTAACAAGCCTTAAGCTAACAATCTCAGCAGACACACGCGCTGATAAAAGCCTCACATTACAGACACACACACACTTTCAAACTCAAACAGGAAAACACACACACACACAAATACGTCAGCACACAAACACACAACTGCTTGCGTCTGCGCACACACAGTCTGTGATATATAATCTCCATTTAAAACAACACAGCGTATCTCAGCTGGAGATTTGAATTGTTAATGCCCTGCCGTTTCCTGGATGTGTTGTACAGTAATGTACAACTCTGAGACACCGAGGACTCTGCAGAGGGGCAACCCTGACACAAACATATTACGACCGAGGGTTATTTATCACCCTCTTTTTCTGTGTTTACATCCTTTTTTTGTACACCAATTATTATTTTGTACTTCCACTTTGAGAAAGAAAAACAAGTCACCAGTGAAAATTACCTGACAAAATACAATGTACTGTCTTTACTGCTTGGAACAGGTAATCTCAGCTTGGGTTTATGGGTTTATCTTTCATTTCAAAGCAGGATTTGGGTTTGTTTGAGGATATGAAGTACAGTGCTCGCTTATCTTAACAGCCTCAACAGGATATTGGCTTGGAGTTGAGGCAAGTCTGTCAAGATTTAACCGTGAGGGTAAATTTAAAGGTTAAAGTTCTGTTTATGGTGGAGGTGAGAGGGAATTGCTTTTATTCCACCTACTTTAATAATTAATTAATTAATAATGTATAATAATAATGTTTCTCTGCATAATGTAGTCCACTTTTATGTGCCGTGGCCATGTTTGGTCAAAACAGTGTTTGCCCTGCAAACTGTTGGTGCAATCTACACAAGAATGGTCACACCATCAAATGGTGTTAGATACAAACAATGTTTTAATGATATTTGGAAGCTATTTGAGTTCCAAGTTAAACTTAAATAATTTTTACAGTAATAAATCCTCAACACATTCATTTTGAGACCTTAAAAATAACTCAAAAGTAAGACCATCACTGAGAAGCTGCAGCATTATCACAACAACCAGTGAGAGAAATACTGTAGGTCCTAATATGGTCTCATTAGTTTGCAGTAATTACACCAAGTCATTTGAAAAGGGCGTACTGATACTCGGCACCTGCTCACCTGTAGGAGAGTCTCCCAGGAGGCCTTTCCCCAGCGGCACAAGGCCGGGAGGCCGCAGAGACAAAGCTTTCTGCATCAGCAGCCTGGACGGGTCCCCGAGCAGACTGGAGACCTGCGGAGGCGGAGACGGAAGAGCATTATGACAAGAGACAAGAAGAAGGAAGATGGGATGGAGGGGTACATGTACCAGAAGAAAAAAGGAGGAGAAGGTGGAGAGAGAACGGAGATAAGAGCAAATGTGAGAGAGAGAAAGGGACAAACCAAATCGGAATTAGACGCATTATGCTGTGTACGGTACGATTTTATGAATACAAATGAAAACAGCAGCTCTGCTTTTAGCAATGAGTGTTCAAGCATCGTGCACATACAACACACTGAAGAAATGAAAGAATATCCACAACCGCAGAAACAAACTTAACTGTACATTAAGTGTATACAGTACACAGTGTGTATTGTTGTCTGTTTTCCCTTTATACATTCCCCTCTGCACTTTTACGCTTTTACATATTATTTGGAAAGCCACAGGAAGAGATGAGGAAAAAAAAGAAACAGTACACAGTATCCTCCTCCTTCGGATTCTGAATTGTCATAATCTACTTTCTAAAACAACATTAAATATTAAAAACACCAGTCACTGTGACTTTTAACGTTCACTTCTGCAATTAAAGAAAACAGACATTTTAAAATATGCAAATCAAAATGCGGAGCACCTCAAGGTCTTCCTTTAAAGAGAAGGGGGGAAAAAAGCAATTAGGTTGCGTGATTTTGGCGTTGTTTTGTTTCATTATGCATTAAGTGCTGAAGATGAAACTGTAAGGGCACATTTGCACATGCCCACAAGTATGTTTAACTTATGCAAATTATCAAAAAAACACACACACACACACACACACACACACACACAGGTGTCTTACACTGCTGATGCGTTTGTCTTTGATGTGTAGAAGCTGTTGCTGTGCGAGCTGCATATGCAAGAGGTTCTGGAGGACTAGTCCATTACCAAGCATAGCACTCTGCAAGGTAAAAGGACACACATTATAGTAACATACACATCAACAGACACACACACACAAAAATATCCCACAACAGATGTGGATGTTGTTGTGACCTGGTGTGCTTTTCCAAGTGTGAGCAGCGCTGTGGTGAGAGGAGGTCTCAGGAACGGCAGGCTGGCGTGACGCCCATACTTCCCTAAAAACACAACAAACAAACAACAAATAAAAACATCAGTGCCTTTTCTTTTATAAGTTCTGTTTCCACTAATGCATGAATCAATCATCCTCTCAACAGGCATGCACAGGCAGAATTATTAGTCAAACAACCAATCCATCAGTCATTCACAGCACGTTTTATTACAAGTCAAGCAATATTGGAATATTATGTTTGCACGAAGCAAATCGCCTCCCTCATAACTAACTTTTTCCAAGTTTAAATTACATTTTTGATGTTTCAGACACAGTTGAAAAGAAGCTCAAACAAACACCTAAAAAAAAAATCAATACAGAAAAGAAAAGGAGAAAAAGGCAAACTTCACACTCTGTGTCAATGGTACTGACAGTTTGCTGAAAAACTAAATTGAAACTAGCTCCAGCATCTCACTGGTTGTTTAAGTGCGTCGATTTCGTTTTTTCTTTGTGCTCAGTTTTTTGCAAACATTAGAATATATTCTCAATCAATCGATAGCTATAACCGTTATACTAGCTGCTAAAGGCTAATGTGTTGCTAATACAGCAGTCTGTTTACTGTTGGGCTGATATGTATTTGACTATTTTGACTTTCTTTGTGTATGTTTACTAGATTAATTACTGTGTTGTACGTCAGATGTACTCAGATATTTTACCTAAGCTAAGTAAAAGTAGCAATGTAGAATACAAGTAAAAGTCATGCATTCAAACTTTTAGTATTAGCATCAAAACATACAGTAGTCATTGTGCAGAAAAGCCCATTTCGGGATAATATAAATTAATTATATTATGGAATAATTATCGTGTAGCTACATCACTTTAATGTTGCAGCTGGTAAATGTAGAGCTTGTTTTAGCTACTTATATATAAGTATATATATATATATATATATAAAATCAAGTAATGAAAAAGCAACAGTTTCGCTCTGCTGTTCACGCTCATGTGTGCTTTTCTTTGAGTTGCCGAATAATTGGCATTGAACCGATGCTGAAAATGAGCAGTTACACAGTATTTCTTTCATCAGTGGACATAGAACACTCTATCCTCTTGCTTACTGAATCACCATGGAAACAACAAGAAGTAAGTCTGCATTGACTGTCATTTTAGTATGTTTTGTTGCTTTTAAGCCACAGCGTTTTATTCAGTGAAACACCCGCGTATAGATTTTTCAGAATTTGAAAGGGTTTGCCCATGATCACACACTCGAACACATTTTCCATGTTCGGGAATCATAACAGCAAAATTGGTCACAGGGCGTCTCTCACCTCCAGGCGACTGCCACCTTACAGCTACACAACTACAGTACACAGTCCCCGTCCTTTGGATTTTCTGTCCGTGTGTTACTTCTCTGTATCAACACGTCTCCTCATAATAAATGTAACGCGTCAATGCTAATGGTAGCTTCCACCAGAATAGGTAGAGAAAGTTTAACATTTAATCAAGGTCCTAATTTTAGACTTTAATTGTGCGTGCTCTTCTTTAAAGAGAACTCCCCCACCTCCCCTATCTTCTCCCCTTCCTGTTCTCATTTGTTCCCGCTAATGTCACACGATTTCATTTTAATACCTGATTAGCCATTCATCAAATAATGAACTAGTCCAGGAGGTGATTGCGGTATATAGGACGGGCTAACAGAGGGACAGGCTTGTACGACGGATCTTTGATTATCATCCAAGCCCATGAGGAGTGGAAAGACTACTCAAAAGAACGAGTTCAGGATCTCAAAGATACTGTACATGCAAATGTGATGTAATATAGTATTTTAAAGAGCAAATAAAAAACGAAAGAAGAAACAAAGAACCTTTTAAGAGATGTCCACATTTTAAAAAGCTGAAAATTCTTGATTCTGCAAGTTGCAGCTTTAAAAAAATAATATTATTAATGGAGTTGCAAAGTGGGAGTGGCTATTTCAGGCATCGCAGGTTCTGGACGCACAAGTGTCATTCATTTTGTTTCCATCAACGACGTCACGTGACTCACAGCTGAAGCACTTCTACGGCTTGGATCTTCCTCAGCAGATGTTATGTCACAGACATTTTAGAGTTTAACCCTTTAATACAATGTTTTTCCATTGTCAAAATGTCAATATTCTTCACTCTGTAATTCATTATCAAACATTTTGTGACATTTTATTCGGATGACAACACTGAATTGTATTTTGAAACATGTTTATATTCATTATAGGTTCTTTGCTTTATGCTGTTTTATCATGTGAGGGTGGGGATGTTGTTGTACAGGACAATATTACAGTGAGGCAGGTGGGCGAGGCCTAGCCTTGTCTGTACCTTTTGCTATTTTCTTACAGTCACACTTCTGTCTTTTCAGGAATCTGTCTTCCTGATCCTCCTTTAAGAGGATGTGTGACACCTCCAATTGTGCCAGTTGATCTCTATCAACAGTCCTTTCTAGTGCACTCCCATCCATTTCAGCTCTTGATACAGTATGTCAGGGCAAGCTATGAGATAACCACACTTTGCCAGTGCAAGGTGGATCTATACTTATAGCCCAAAGAAATCATGAAAATGATTGGGTATATTACAAATTCAAACTGCGTTAAAATAACGCATGTATATCTCAACTTCAGGGGTTTTAGTTGTAAGATGTGGAACCAAGTAAAAAGCTTCATGCAGCAGTACCGTCCTTCACACTCATACCTCCTCTTTTCCCAGTGTGGTACGGTCTCATGAGGATCTGCAGGGCAGCTGGGTTGGTCATACTGGTCAACAGCTGGGCTAGGTTGGGCTCAGGTAGCAGACCTTTCCTATTGCTCAGAATCTGGAGAACAACAAAATACACACACATACACAAGTTAGAGAACGAAAAGTGAGACTGTGTGTGTGTGTGTGTGTACAGGATGTGTTTTGATCTTGTCATTAGGAGTCCCTGATGGCTGTGGTAATCATTACACTAGTTTACATCATCGAGATATGTCTGCAATGTCAGCAGAGGGGAGTTGATCTGGGAGACCACAAAAATAAGCGAGAAAGAGAGAAAGAGAGAGATAGAGCTGTTTGAGAAACAGAAAAGGAGTGGGAGGGGGAAAGGGAGAGGGAAATGTGTGGAAGAAAATGTGAAAAACAAGGCAGGTTGTTTAAGTAGAAACCTTAGAAAAAGTAGAGGCCACCTTTCAGACGCGCGCTCATTTATAATTTCTCTGCCAATTTTACATGTCGACATCACGTTTAGAAAGAAATCTGCTGCAGTCTTGCTGAGGTGTGAATAAGAAATCAAGCTGTGAGTAAAAAGGCACAAACAAAATAATGTTTATGACTGTCTTGCATATGACAGTTTAGTGTACAGTCTGCAAACCAACCACAAGAGAAAAGCAAGTGAGACTTTAAAGCCACTAAAAACACGTTTTCAAACTGTATTTATAAGAAAATTAAATAGCTGTTGCAAAATTTGCGGCAATCAAAATTAAGTTTGATTTGGAAGTCGCTTTGGATAAAAGCGTCTGCTAAATGTCGAAATGTAATGAAAAAACTGTTGAGTAATGTAACACTAATTTCATTTTCATTGACAGTGACCTGGCAACATAAACAAACAACCAAACAAATGTCACCAGATTCTGATTCAAATTTTGATGAATCCTGATTTGGTGCACCGGAATATGCAACATCGCCTTTTTTGTTTAGAGCCCCACACACCTAACCTCAAATATGCCATTTGAAATTGATTTAATTGCTCTGATCCTGTCTCCTGTGATTGACTTACACACTACTTACAAATATGTCATATGCAAGAGGGTTGTACTTCAGAATTAGATTTCTTGCTAAGTAGGTTTTGCTTTGGTATGTTCATGCATAAATAAGCAGAAGATATAGAATACATAGGTAACAAAGGTCAGAAACAAAGCTGGTATATGATTTAAGGTTAACCAGGTCTTAATCAGTCATCTACCAGGAAGTTAAGGTGTAAAAGGAAAAATGTATTTAATTCTGTTCTTAAGCACACATATAAGTCACGTTTTACTCTCTGTGTGTTTCCCCCGTTAATAGCAAATCTTACATTTCATTTTATATTAGCTGGATTTCTTGGAACAGCACGGAAGCCTGCTGACTTGCTTTTAATCGAAAGACATACTGTAAGGAGCATTCCCAAATAAGAATTCAATCACCCATTACGCTGTGGAATTTAATTTAACACACTCAAATGAAATCCTATTGAATTAGACTGCGTCAAATCGAATGGAGCAGCCCCTTGCTCTGGTAGATCCTCCTCAGCACTGACAGTGTGCAGCCAGTACTCGCCGGCTGGCCCAAAGGCACGGCTATTTAAAACAACATTAGCAGGATGGTGATATTTCCTCCTCGTCTGCCCCGGAGCTACAGCATGACTTCAGCTCAAGTCAACCTTGTTTCCTCCCTGTCACATCCTGAAGGGAGAGCGTTACTGACGGGCATGGAGCGGGTCTGACTCCAGCCTGTCAGCAAGAGAGGAAGAGGAGAGTCTGGTGCGCACATACAGTATGTGCATTTGTGTGTTACAGCAAGGAAAATGTGGCTCGAGTGTGTGCGTGCATGTGCGCCGGTGTTGAACAAGGCCAGTTGTGGCTGACAGCGTCTTTCAAGAGAGGGGGGAGAGAGAGAGAGAGAGAGAAAGAGAGAGAGAGAG
>JAVQJL010103268.1:0-37215 GCA_036024295.1 Nannoperca obscura
CCCCCCCCCCCCCCCCCCCCCCCCCCCCCCCCCCCCCCCCCCCCCCCCCCCCCCCCCCCCCCCCCCCCCCCCCCCCCCCCCCCCCCCCCCCCCCCCCCCCCCCCACCCCCCCCCCCCCCCCCAAAAAGAAGGATGAGAGGGAGGTATGAAAGGAGGAGTGTATGGATGAAGATGGAAAAAAGATGTGGACAGAAGACCATGGAAAGAAGAAAAAAATAGAAAATAAAATATGAAAACTTGACAACAATTAAGAGTAAAAAACATCAACAGGAACTGAAGGAAAATCTTGAAAATTTGAATGGGTGTTGGATAGTAAGATTAGTAAGATGTTTTTATTGTCCACTTATGATGATGTCTTTATTATACTTTATTATATTACTTTTATGGATATTTTAGAAATCTTATGTATCCCAGACCTCAGAGATCTCATTAATAGTTGCATTTTAACAGAAAAAATACATTTCCATTCGAGCCAAATCAATTTCAAACTGTAATGACACAAGATTTGAGATCTTCTGCACAACCTAACCACTACTACTGGCTGTTTGCAGTGTTAAGATGCTCTTACCCTCCGATCTGTTTCTTCAGCTTGGCGCAGAGCAGCAGATCAGTGAAGAGGAAGACATGCCGCAGCTTCCGGGCTCCCTCCACCAGCTCCACCATGAAGCTGTCCCTCAAAAGCTGGCGGCTCTGTGGTGAGAAAAGACAACAGTGGTGGGTCAGTGACACAAAGCTTTTGGTGTCGATAGCTCAGCAGTTAACTAATTAAAGACACACAAAAACGGTTGGTGTCAGTTGTTCCACTTGTTTTGCTGGTGGAATATAAGCATTGAATGTGTACTCATCAAAACAGCTTCTTGGCATACAGTTTAATATCAGTGACAAGACCATTCCTGTAAGTCTTAGTAACAAATGGCTTCAAAAGCATTTTCCCTTCTCCTCTCCTCCCTCTTTACCAGTCCTTTGTTACCAGCAAGAAACTCAGAGGAGACGAGGTAAAGAACGGAGTCGAGGAGAGGAGGGAGCGAGGGAGACTGGATTTTGGTTTTACTTGCTGCGCCATCATCTGAAAATGTCGGCTTTACTAGATCATCAGTGACAAAGCTCATGTTGTCAATATTAACCAAGTTATTACCTGGACAGTGTGGAGGGTTTTGCATTTAATTGCACTGATTAAACAAATAAATTATTTTGTCATATTCTGGCATATGCATCAATATGCAGGACACAGAGGAATGAATAAGGTAGCGGAGGAGAGGGAAGAGTATTATTTGGAGCTCTGGGACTTATCACTGATGTCAGACTATGTAATGAGATATGTAATACTGCTGTTTGCCAAAGGGGGGCAGTGACGTCATTTTCGAAATGAGAAACCACATTTACTACAATGGACAAAAAAGGAGCAGACAAATGTCAAACCACAACTCAATAGTAAACAGCCCACTTTCTTATGCTCGGTTTTACTTGTGCCGTGGCATATAAAAGGCAGGAGAGGATAACTTATCTCTCTCAGCAGGCAGACAGGGCAGGTTAGCTGATTTCACCCACTTTATTATTTATTTTTATTTATGTATATATATATATATATATTTATTTATTTTATTTATTTGAGGCAATTACCTGATATTTTGCTTTTAATTACAAATACATTCAGTGGGTTCAAATATATAAAGGATAACAATGAATTGAATCAAGTTTAACTGAGGGTTAAAACATTACAGACATCACAACATGTGCAGGTTTTGGTAAGAAACATTTAACACAGATAAATGGCAGCTAATGGGCTATACCTTTTAATTATGAAAATCAAATGAATAATACCAATATACAAACATAAAGGATTTAATAAAAACACCTTAGCTTCACATGCAACCAGTGATCCCCCTTTCTACTCTCTTCCATATCGTTCAAGGGGCCATACCAGCACGCCCCACCCCTCCATACCTAGCAACCTTACCCTGGCAGCAAGGCCATGAAGCATGACAGAGCACTTGTTCAGAACCAATCACATCCCTTTCTTCATCTTTGTGCCCTCCCCCTCCTGTCTCTTTCCTCCTCCCCCCTCCATCATCACCACACAGTCGCTGTCACCGCCAGAACACACTGAAGTGGAGCTGATGCTTTTGCAGGAGAGGTTGTCTGTGCTTACAAAACCTGACCGGACATCTGCTGGCAACGAGGAGGATCATGCTGTGACACTCGGTGTTAACGCTTGATGCATGATGGAGAGGGTGACAAAGACACAGAGAGAGAGAGAGAGAGAGAGAGATATGAGAGCAGGAAAGAGTCGGAGAAAGTGAAAGACGAGAACCTCAGAGCACATCAAAAGGAGCGCAAATGGCTCAAAGAAAATGGAGAGGAGATAGCAAGAAGAATCGAGAGAGACACTGTAGCTCCCAGTGGAATACATGTCATGCCGCAGTTTCTAACTGTAGATACCAAACCAGCAGCACCACTGCAGTGGACCATAGCATTTCTTCATGCACATGGCCTTTTAAGCACACCCACACATAAAGATCCTACAGCAGATTACAATCATATTCTGATCCACGGGAAATAAGGGTCTAATAAAAATAGAATTCCCACTGGTGTATGTAATTATTCATTACCAGCTAAGTAATGAAGCCTGCAATGGTGACGGCCTGTGATACATAACTTCCAGATGAGTTGCTCTCTGTCAATCTGGCATTTTTCTCTAGTGGCAACTGGGATGCCAGTTTGTGATGTAACGCATACTGAGATATGTCGACATAGCTCAGTGTAATGAGTCTCCGGTAAGTATTTTGTGTACTTGTTCATCATTCAGTCTCCATCTTTGGGTTTTGGGACTTTGATGCCACAAGAATGGCACATCTATGAAGTCATTCCACACGTAATGTTATCCCTCTAAGGACGTTTTCTAACTAGAATATAAAACAGACTCCGTCTTGCCTTACTTCTGTCAATCTACATGCTGTCATGTCAGTCTATATTTAGGACATGTACTGTACAGCAGTTAGAATTGGTCACACTGCTCTGCTTAGCTTTGGCATATTACTCAAAAACAGTACAGTAAACTGAAGGAATGAGGAATACTGGAGCTTAAGTATACTGTGAAGCTTTACAATGCATATTACAAGCACCAATGCACCATCACTGTACAGCACACCATCAGTCTGATCTCTGGTTCTGCTTGGGCCAATTGAGAGCTGTAATATGATCGCAGAGTTGAGGTTTAAAGGACATTTAATCCATTGCCAATTACATACAGTACATACAGGGCTTAATATTAAAATATGGAAAAGATATATATAGAAACAAGAACAAGAGTCCACAGCCAGGCTAGCAGTGACAGCATACTAGCATACTCATGATGTGAACGTTAACACTTTCCCATTCAAGTAAATGGGAAAGTGTGTCCAAACTTTTGACTGGTACTGTGTATATATTTTCATATTTGTATAAGTACTCATTTCTTCTGTTTGTATTCTCCTAACTTTTCAAAGAGTAACTGTGCCCAGTCTAATGATCTGGATTGCCATGCCAGCCAGTTGTGTGGCTTACACACCCTGATGTAGCGTGGCACTGTGGTACAATGCTACATCACAGTTAGCTGTGGTCACAGTTATGACAGACCACACCTAGCCATGCTGTTGGATGATGGTCAGAGGTTCAAGAGACGTATAGTAAATCTTTCAACCCTCAGAGGCCAGTGCAACTAGTTTTTTCCACCTTTCAAAACCTAGTGTGAGGTTACTCTTTAATTACTTTTTTTCTATCACAATGCAGCTTTGAATCTTGAACCTTAGATTTGGAAGGAACATTGTTATACAACAAGCTAAAATCGCCTATGATAATCATGACCAGTAAGCAGTAAATTATTAGGCTAGATAATTGATTATCATTTAGATTATTGAACAGAATGTACAACAGCAGATTTTATTGTAAATATCCTAACTGGTGAACTAACACTGACTCATGCAGAATAAAATAAAGGGTCAGCTGCATTGTTTTACACCGGAGCTACTTGAAAGGACCCAATGAGAAACTATGCTGCCCATCGAGCCTTAGTGATAATCCTCTCCTCCACCAATGTCGAGAGGTAAAATAAAGGGAGGGATAACAAATAGGTTTGAAATTTACAGGCTTCTTACTGTGTGGGAGTGAATGGGAATTGTGTAGAGGGATAAAGCAAGACTGCAAATACTGCAACACAATTAATCTGCTTAACCTGCACAATCAAAATGGTCATCAAAAAACCCTTAACAAAGGTTTTGACTCCATCAAATCAGAATTAAGAGATTATGAATATAAATGTTTTAATCCGAAACAACATTGATCTATAAAAATAATGCTGTTCTCAAGAGTTTTATTATTTAAATAGTGAACGAAGGGTTTGATACATTCGCAGCATGCCTGTGAATACTTTTCTTCTCATTTAATTAAGGCTCATTGTTTTATCTTTAGATGCAGATACATTTTCCAGTTGAGGCTCATTCCTACATCACTAATCTGATGAATTAAAAAAAAATTGCTTATGCTGCTGCTTTGCTCTGCTACTGGGGAAAAGACATCCTCAACAAACCAGCTGTCTCAGCGCATCAGATGACATTTTCATAATATTGAACAGCCAGTAGGAGAAATGTGACTTTCTCCACTTCTCATAATAGCTGACCGGAACGTCAGCAACACCGACGTTGAAGGAGAGCGACGTGAGGCAGAGCTGGCTGAGTGCACAGAACGCAGATTAAATATTGACCATCTCCTGGAGGAGCCTCGCTGAGAGCGTGTTCGCGAGTAATGGCATGAATTTACAAAAGATCCATGTTTATATTTAGAACACATGCTGGAAGGGGCATCTCTGCGCTTGTGTGGTTTGTTGCTGTGTGTGCGTGTGTGAAACAGTGTGTGTACATGGAGACGTGTTTGTGTAATCATAGAGTGGAAGAAAGACGTACGGATAGATGAAAGTGGTGTAGATGAGTGTGCGCTCGAAATACACACACACACACACACACACACACACACACACACACACTCACACACACACACTTACACACACTCACACACACTCACACACAGAGAGGAGCATATCTTTCCCACAGGCAAACAAAGCAGAGCAAGAAGGTGAATTGAGATTTAGGCAGCGCCATCATTTGCATTTTAATTAAGTAGCTTCTGTTTGTCCCCTCCCCTCATCTGGTCTGGCCAGGGTCTCTGGGGGCCACTTGTGCTGCTCTGCTCCTGCATGCCTCCACTGAACAAACCACAGGTTACTCACTAGTGTGTACACATGGAGGGTAAGAGTAATACTTCAGTGCTCTCTCAATCCTCTGCATTTCAGTTCGGATCATAAATCAGCACTGATTGTTTTCGGCTCTTCTAATCGGCATCACAACAGTTCAGTTATGGAAAAAGACTACTGAGTGCTGCGGGGAATGTCTTATTGACGCCAAGTCATGTTGCAAAAGTGTATCCCACACCCTTAAATAATAACTAAGATTTAAAAATCAACACCTTGCTAATGTTTATAGACTCTATAGAACTATTGTGTTCCTTTGACATTTCAGATTGTTTGAACAGCTGCTACAGAGCATTTAAATTAGAAGAAGTGCAGAACGAACACTGTAAATTCTGTAAAACATGTGAGCCCAGTATCACTATCAGCCACTAAGGCTAGTAGCCTACTGCGTTTATTAAATAAATGCAATTTTGCCTGCACAAATCCTGCAGTCATCCAATTTGTGTTGACATCACATGAACAAAGGATAATGAGGGTAACTCCTTTACTAAGTTAAACCATCAGCGCTGTCAAAGGCCAGATTTCCTCTTTGGACATCTGAAGGCACAGAACAAGTATAGTTGTGTGTGTGCACAGACATTGCGGGGTCGTTGAGCAAAGATTCAATTTCAGCAGAGTGACAATTTGAGGGTGGGTGTGTGCTGACCCTGGTAGTGTATACCTGGTAACTCAAATTTCTTGTTGTTTTACAAATAGTTTTGTGTAATTATGGATATTAAAACAGCATTACCACCATGTCTTCTGTACCAGAAGTGATTCAAGTTGTATTTGCTTTTTAAGCACCGTCCAACTCATTGAATGCAAAACTTTAACGAGTTAAATGTTGCAGCTCAGTTGGTGAAATGCAGACACAAACCTAAGGCACATCATATACTCTGCCTATGGTAAGGTACCATATAATGAGCCCCATCGATTTCTATATGATGCTTTCATGTATCCAGAATAAATATTTGATGACTGGTGTGGAGGTCTGGACAGACTGGGATGGAACTGGGAGCGTGCGGGGATAGGAGGGGACGTGTGTGTGTGTGTGTGCTCAAAGCCAAACAAGAGGAAGGATAAAGAGAGCAAGTGAATGGAACAGAGAGTAGGAATGTGTGTGTGTGTGTGTGCATGGAGAGGGGTGCAGTAATGACCCCACTGTGAGCAGAGGGAGGAGCCGGCACAGCCTTTTGGCTCGTTCCATCCCACCCTCCGTTTATGAATAATTAACTTGGAATCTGCCAGTCAGAGCGGACCGGTGGCTCATTACAAGGCATTATGTACGGCAGTGTCACGCAAGCTATCAATCAAGAGGCATCCATTCATGTGTGTCAAGTCATCTCCGAGGATGAGAGTGACAGTGGGGGGTAGTTTGTGAGTGTGTGTGTGTGTGTGTGTGTGTTTGCATTAGGGAAGCAAACAGAATCACCCTCAACTAGGCAACCCTGCAATGACCATATAAGGGCATGGGCTCTGTTTAGGCTGCAGATTGGCGGCCTCCCGTACACTCATTTGGCAGTGACTTCAAGGTTATTTTACAGGGCGGGGTCATGACATCATGAAGCTCAACATCAGAGCTAGAAAGAGTTAAACTGATGAAAAAATGACGATGCTATTATCTATATCCTTAGTATCATCTGTCTGTAGAGAAAATAGAAAAAAAGACATCTAAACCTAACCATATATTCAGTTTTTGAATGCTTAACAAAACCTGCTGTTCCTGCTGTTTCCTTAATAGTGCAGCAGTACCAATGTTGGGATCAAAAGTTGCAAATTCAGAAAGTTAGGAGTTAGGTCAAATTTATTTATGGGACAGTAACGATTTTGTGACTTAAGTCTACATGAATATTGATGTATGGTAGTACATTAAAAAGAAAAGATTTTGAGCCACAACACAACATGTAATAAAAATGATGTAACCCACAACGACACAGTACAAAAACTGTAAAATCTTTCTGCTGCTTAACTTTCCTGTCAGGTCTTTTAGTAACCCCAGACTACTTTGTTTTGGTCCAGTACATTAGTACAGTAGGGTGTAAAACTGGGCTGTAAACCTCTGAACGCTCACCTCTCCCTTCTTGACAGTCATAGACTGGCGTCTGGGCGTAGTCTCCTCGTTGATGCTGGACAGGAAGTTTTGTGAGATCCGCAAGGCATCCTGCAGAAGTGGGTGGTCTGGGTGGCTGATGGGCGTGTGTTTGAGCAAGTCCTGGAGTTCAGTAGTAGAAGGAGAAATATTAACTTTATTTCCAAAAGGAAAAATGTCCAGGTGAAAGAACACATATTCAGATATATGTATGCGCACAGACATGCAACTAAAAACGTTACAGCACATTACATATTCAAGTCTTTCAAGTATGCTCCTCTGTTCTTTTCCTGTTTAGCTCTCTGATGCATTAACAGTTTGGTCATCCTCTTACTCATAACTCCTGTATAAAATGCACCCCTGCTGCAAACAATACATGTTGGTTATTACTTTTTCATACATGCAATAAACTAAGATCTGAAACAAACATTAAATGGAAAATGATTACATAGAAATTCACATATATAATCTGTAATATGTCACATATCTAGTATTTATTCAGCATTATAATCTTATTCATTTCTTTACAAACTTGGGTGGGGTACTGATAGAGAAAATGTTTTATCGAGATCGTGACAAAGCAAGAAATACCTGAAATAAAAATACTATTATTTTTCACATTTGGATGATGTTGGCTGCGTATTGGGTTTTGATTCCCTGTGTCATGCCTTCTAGGGTTCATTTGTGAGCAACTGAGGCAATTACTTTAACAAACCAGAACATGATTGTGATGTAACATTATTAAGATGTGTCGCCCCTTCAGCGCCCCACCCACTCTTACTTACATGAAGTACCAATGTGCTGCGGGTCACTCTGTCCACTGGTTTATATAGCAAAGCTGTACATGAAAAAGGAGAAAAACCAGACGGAATTGTTTATATTATTGAATTACTATAATACGCTATATGTAAATATTTGCATTCACGTTACATCCCAATATTTTAACAGAACTAAGTAAAAACTAGCATGATGTGACTAACCCTCTAGAGAGTTTTTGGCCGTCTGGTCCTTAGAGTCCTTGGGGCTCCTCACCTTCAGGTTCTGTTTGGAGACAAAAGGCCGGTTCAAATTGAAGAACCCTCTAAAAAAAGACCTTTAAAAACCACATCACTGCAGTTAAGCAAATATGAAAACATGGTGAGGTTAGTATCCATGCTCTAGCACTGAGGTCATCCACAATTAATAATGCCATCCTCAGCATTCCCCTTCTCCCACCTCCCACCCCACCATCTTGCTGAAATGGCTCAGAGTCATGCATCATTACTTAGGCCATTAACAACCCTCGATGATGAATTCCCCATCCTGCATGTAGACACCAGCCTCAACGCTAACTGGCAGACCTCATAAAACATAGACAGAGACTGATGTATCAGGAACTGCCACATGCTTGAAAAAATATAGGAAGAAAATTCAGAACAATTTCAGAACATACTGTTCAACACTGGACTTTATTTTTATCCTGCTAACCTCAAGCTAATCAAGAGAAGAAGTGCAGAGTAAGAGAGTAGGAGTAGTACATTTCCTCAATTCTAATGTACATACTGTAGCTCAAATAAGCCTCATACAACGAGTATGAAAAGAACTGTAATACTCTTTGAACTTTCACAACTGAGAATGTAGATTACTAGTTTAAACCAGAGTCAGTTTTGTTATATTGGCCTCCAAAACTACATTCGAGGTGTGAGAGTAAGTGGTTTCAAATCCAGTTTGTCTATGATAAAAGACCTCGAAGCTGTTGAAAACTTGTTTCCAAAACTTGTGTTTTGGGTTAAGTATATAACGCTGTCAAGGCTCATTTACAGTCTGCGTAGGTGATAGTGAGCTCATTTTTCCTGGTCAGCGTTGAGAATGAGACCAAGCTAAAAGTACAGAAAATATCAACAATTATCCTCTGCATTGTCCCATTTAACTGATGTACACACGTTTAACTGGCAAAAATCTACACATGGACGCACGCACATGCATGCACGCACACACACACACACACACACACACACACACACACATACACAATTGCCTCTGCCTGCAATTGTGCAGAAATATTCAGCAGGACATTCATATTTAAATGCAGGAAAATGATAAAAGCTGCGTGGGTGAATAATGGGAGAGCGTTTTGCAAGTACAGTACATCAGGGACAAAACTGTTAAGCGGCTGCAAAAAAGACTCTTTTTATACAACACCTCTCAGAAGCAGTTCCGTTCCCTAATAGCGCATAATTTAACACTCTGTTGTAAGTAAGTTATTTTCTTTGTCATTTCTCTGTGACTGGGTTACACTGTCTTGCTCTTACAAACTGTCCAGCTGCTGTGGCAACTTTTTCTTTTATGAATGAGTACACAAGAGCAACTGTTCATCTTAACATTATCCTGAAATAATAGTAATCGTAGGAACCACACTAGAGATCTACTGCGCTACACTGATTGGAGTAGCACTACATTTGTGCACAAGGTGATACTGTATTCGGTAAAGTGTATCATTTCAGTCAATGATTAGATTTGTGAACAGCAAATCAGCCAACGTCTGTCATCAGAGGTTGAAATGAGGAGAAAAAAAAGTTGCACACAAACAAAAGAGTAGGAGGTGTGGGAGGAGGCTATCGCCAAGTGCATCTTTTAGAGTATAAGTAGGAGTTATGGGACTTTAACAAACTATTTGCTCCTGCTGTGAATCTTCAGCTGAACCCACACTTACTTTCATCTTAATTAGATACTGCATTGTTCCATACATCCAAAAAGGAACATGCAAAACTCAGTTGGATAATTTGCTGGTATGCAGGGTGTTAAGTGTTTGACTGACTGATTTTACACGGTGGTAAAATGATTCCATACCTAAGAGTTCACAGCTTCAACCCCTGCAACAGCTTTGAAACAGAACCTAAACCACTAACATTTTTTGCGTTAACCGCATTTACGCTAGAGCTTTTAATAAAAAGCATGTCTTTCTATCCCTGCTCTCTCTTTCTTACCTCAGAGATTTCAGCAAACTGTGTGTTAGCCTGGCAGCACTTCTCCGCCGTCTCCACAGCCAGTTCGTAGTTGTCCACAAATGCTCTGTAAACTCCAAGCTGGCTGGCCTGAAGGACAAAAAGAAAAAGAGACCGATCAGACATCTTGAAATGTTTGTCAGTGATTGTAATTTTTTGAGAAATTCAGCCTTTGAATCCAAATTAACATTTTAATACAGTGACTTTAAATTCTAAGTAAGAAGAAATAAATAGCTGGCGAACAGCATTCATTTGCTCTCAGACAGAACACATTGTAAAAACAGTAAAAGCAGTGAAACCCACAAAACAGTCTCAGTCCGAAGCTCAGACACATTCAAAAACATTCAACAATCCTCTTCACTACTTCCTTTTCTTAAGTTTCACCACTTCATTCCTAAACTTAATAAAAACTGCAACCTTAATGCTGCTCTAAACATTATACTATTAAGTATTTTTCTAAAAATAATCAGATAAGCCATCCCCAGAGGGGAGGTCAAAGGAAAGAAATAAGTACAGATAAGTAATAATTAGTAGTATATAAAATAAAAAGTAATATTGAAATACTGTCTCAAATGAAGTGACATGGTGGTGTGATTAGTAGCAGCAAAATACCTTCAGTCTTAACAAGTTTATGTGCTGTCAAGCCTTTTTTTTTACGTGTACAGACAAGACTTATGGGGACAATACAGCCAGACAAATGGAGACACTGTAGCACAATGTGGCCTGCTCTTCATAGCCAGTCAGTACAAATACCTTTGTCTGAACTGTGTTTGTAAAACCTCCATTTTAAGAAATTTGTTTAGTTGTGAAAATGCTGGAGAGCACTGGTGAATCCCTTTATTTTCTTAAGTCTGAACAGTTGGTTCTGAAATATAAGACAAATCTTTACAATAGACAATCTGAAATGTTCCTCGACCTTCTCGGCATAACTTTGAAAATGCTAAATTACAACACTGGGATGTATAATCCTTGAAATTTCACATCTGAGACAGGAGATTCAGTCCAGTCAGCTGTGTCTGAGAGACTGTGCATGACTCGCAGACAGTCAAATGGAACAACCAGCAAAGGAGAGACACGGATCATGGTCACAACAGCATGTAACCACGGTGTTCCTTGCAGCCGGGCCCATTGCCATGGCAACCTGTGAGCCCTGCACTGTGCTGGGGTGAATAATTAATGATTGGTGTAACAGAGGCTATGAAAGCACATTTAGGAAGCTGGATGGCTGAATAAAACTCCACCAAACGCTTCCTGCCAGAGCTGCGATCAATCTCGACGGCAAACAAAAGGACAATCAATTCTCCGGAACGCCAAAGGAGGAGAGCATACAGTGGAGACGAGCTTTGTGTGTAATGTCGACACACACTCTCACACACACACTTCTAAAAAGAATACCAAATATCCCAGAAACCTTACCTGAGTGTATTGAAGTGTAGCCCTTTAACCTAGGAGCTTCAGTAATTTGGGCTTTGTTTGGAGGTCAAAACCAAAGTGAGTGCACCCAATAGTTGATAATAATCCCTCATTGCACAGGAAAACTTTGCAAGCACAACCACAGTAAGTAGAGTAGGTCAAGCTGAAATAGGAAGTTGGTCTTTAAATTACGATAGATGTTTACCATGAACAGTTTTGGGGGAAAGGGGAACATTCGCCTTGTTTTGTAGCACAGGGGTTTGTTAAAAACCTGTGTAATTGTCGGCTTCATGTTATCATCACTGATAGGTATGATGGCCAAAACTACAAAAGCAAAACTCAAGTTGCAACAAACCAGATTTTTTTTTTAAAAGTAGGGGCCCCAGCAGCTTCACAGTTAGAGCCCTGCATAAGAGCAACCTGCATAAACCCCACTAAGACTGGCTGAGTCAGTGTTTTTATTGTTTTTAATTTGTTACATTGTGTAAAGCACTACAAATGGAGGACTACTACACACCTGTAAGCCATTAGCTATTCTTGTGTCATGACCTAATTCATCTCCCTTACATCCTATTTTCAGGCGTGACCCTGACCTTTATGACATGGTCTTTGCTGTCATGGGGTGTGTGTGAGAATCAATTTTGGCAGGAATGTAAAGGCATGAGTTTTTTAAACATTGTTTGCACTTACTGTATTGCTGGCAGTTACAATGTGTGGTAGATCTTAAAGAAGTAGTCTAAATAGTCTCTAAAACGCTGCATGCCACGAGCCACCATGAAAGAACAAATGCTGAAATTATTACCTCCTTTGTTAAAACAAATAATTGTCCTTATTTGTGTTTTTCAATTACTCACTGATTTATTTCAGGCAGCAAAATTGTTCCAAAATGGATCGATAGTGTTTTGAACACACACCCGCACACTAGGAAGAAGGAAAATGGAGGAAGGCGAGGAGTAAAGCAATTTTCACAATCCTGCAATCCTGTGTCCTGCCCTGGGCCACACAATCTGCACCACAGCGGAGGCCATTCAGAGTGTGACGGCGCACACAACGCCGTGAAGGCTTACCGAGGGTACGGCTGCAGCTGCAGTATCACAGCAGAAAATGGCTTTGGGTGTTGAAAGAAACTGCTTGGGTGTTTGGATTTCTCAGTTCAGGATTTGTCCCGTGTGAGAGTATGTGTGTAATCCACAGCGGAAAACAACATTAAGAAAACAGCCTCATGACAGACCACGGCCATTATATGCGAAGGCTGGATTTAACCACTTAGTTTGTAAGGGATATTTTCTTACACATGGAAGAAGCACTGCTTAGTCTACAATGTCATATAGATATGAATAGACAGAAATAGAAAGGATAAGACCCTTCATTTGCCAGTACATGAAAGGGTCTACAGCCATGCTAGCAGCTGTACAGCTGTGCTTACAGCATGCTAACATGTTCACAATGACAAATCTAACAGGTTGGTTTTTGCTTTGTCAGGTAATATTTACCATCTAAGTTTGGCACGTTAGCATGTTAACATTTGCTAATTAGCACTAAGCTAATGGGCATCTAACATGAATGTCTCTGCCAAATTTTATGCCAATTCATCTCATAGTTGTTGAGACATCTCATCTGCATGGTCAATTTCTCACTTCAGATTTATCAAAAACCTAATTTTGGCAGACGGTTGCATGGAATTTGACAAACCTTACACAAATCCAGCAAGAGGCATGGTCTCCTAATTAAAGATGTCACAGCAGGAGCGCAACGGTCAGTCAATCAAAGAACAATCTTATGATTCTTCTGAACTACAACATGGCTGCTCAGATAACATAGCCTAAGTATTCATTTTTTCCCAATGCAAAGGGGAATAGACGAGCAGACTTTTTCTATCTTTCGACACACAATGAATACACTCACTCAGAGCTACCACCTCGAAGAAACTTCTTTACTACAAAACAGGGTGAAGAACAACTTGTAGGTTGGCTGTGTCAGGCCAAAAGAAAGATCAAGACGTATTCTTCTACAAATTCGCAGAATCTGAGAAAAACTCTCAAAGCTAGTTTATCAGTCTGTCTTCTTGGTGTAAAAGCTTCCCTTTGCCGCTGTGTATGTAGTGCATGTTTAGGAAGAGCAGATGCACAAGTGTGATTTAGCCCTATTTTCAGCCTTCAAACACTTCTCTCTGACACTCATGCTCATAACCTGTCAGTGACGCTTTGCCTCTTCCTCTTTTCTCTTCGTCTCTCGCCTTCCTTGTTCTGATGTTTTATGAGTCCTAAGCCCGTCTGCTCCCACCGCAGATAATGGTGAGACAGCTCTATCAGAGTTGCAGCAGCCTAAATCTACTTGCCTACCCGACTCTCATCCTCTCTCAGCCTTCCCCCCCCCATTCCTCGCCTATATCACCTCCTCTACACCCATCTAATCTCTTCCTCCCTCCCTCTCCACCTCCTAACGGAACGGCTGTCATGTAGCATTTTTCCTTTTTTTTTTTCTTTCTGTAGTCTCAGCGTCTTTTCCTCCTGACTTTTATTAACTACTGTCTGGAGAGAGGGAGGGCAATGAGGAAGAAACTGTGTGAGCGTGTGCATGTGTGCGTGTGAGAGCAACGGTGTGTGTGCACAGTACAAACATGTGTGTGTACATGTTAGGGAGGAAGACAGGAAGACAGACAGACTCCAGATTGTAGAGGTTGATAGAAAAAGTGTAAATACAGATTATTTGACAAGTTGACGTTAATGGTTGAGGCCTGACAAAGAAATTAGGTAAGTGTGCGGTGACACCAGAACCAGTCTTTGCAAATATTCACTCCATCTCCCAAATGAAGGGCAATTCAAGAGTGTGTTTGCTGTTCTAGTGTGATCTCCTGGTGGACTTGCAGGTCAGAGTTCAACTTGTGAATTAATTGACCAATCACTGCCACTGATGCACTAATGAGAAGTCATTATTCCTGCCGCATGTAATAACCATGTTTTTTTACAATATTACACATCAGAACACTAACTGCAGCATTGCTTTCAAACACACATTGCTGACTATTTATTTTTTACCCCTGACATCATCTTTTTTTGAGGCTGACTGCACGGCAGTTTTATTGGATGGAAGGCGGATGTGACTGAGATGCAGTCTGCAAATATAAAGACGAGCTTTTAAAGTAACAATTTGATAAAAGCTGGATTTTGGATACAAATTAAATCCTAATTTCTCAGTTTAGCCCCAAGGGGAGCCTCTTGAGATAAGTTAATAAGAGTGTGTGTGTGTGTGAGAGAGAGAGAGAGAGAGAGAAAGAGAGGCTCCTATTTATAGCAGCTTCTTTGAGACACAAAGCACACTGCAGTGATGGCCTCAGCTGCCTGAGGCAGAAAGGCAGCATTGTGGAACATGGCTGCACCTCCCTGTGTGTGTGTGTGTGTGTGTGTGTGTGTGTGTGTGTGTGTGTGTCTGTGCGCATATATGAGTGTGTATATGTGTGTGTGTTAAAGCATAAGTGAGTCAGAGGGGTAGAGAGAGAGAGAGAGAGAGAGAGAGAAGGGGCGAAACTAGTGGGAGAGGAGCAGTATTTGGGATAGAATTAACAAATGATTCATTGTGGGTTAATTGACCCATTGTGAAAATGATTAAATAGACCCAGTGTACTATTGGCCCTGACATCTTTGGCAGAAACTACAGGAAGGGAGAGAGAGAGAGAGAGAGAGAGAGAGAGAGAGAGAGAGAGAGAGAGAGAGAGAGAGAGAGAGAGAGAGAGAGTGGCTGTTGAAGAGGAAATAAAAAGGGAAGGACGATTCAGATTCAATTTGTCCAAATTTAAAATGATAAAGAAGAGCATCACTACAAAAATCAAATCTACATTTATTTTATTGGTTCATTGAATTATGCTGACAGATTCTGCTCCCAAAAGCCTACCAATTCAAGAAATGACATTACTGTGAGTAATGTCACCCTAGCACACTGGTTTTGCTTTGGGTTCATGTCCATCGGTCAAAAAACATAGCTGTAGCACCAATGAATGTCTTTTCTAATACTGTCATCTTTTGGGTGCCCTGTGTTGTCACTTTGATTAAGGGTAACGTCAGGCAGTAACTCCCAGGGACGCTTCTGCTGTCATGGGCACAGACACACAAACTACAACCCCAAACGCCTCAGCCCCCTCACTAATCTCTTTCTTTTTCCTCACCAGTTTCTGGAAGAGGTCCCCCACTCTCTGGTGGTGGCTCCACTGCTGGACGCGGGGCAAAAGTCCATCGTAGAACTCCCTGTGGATCTCATAGAGCTCAGGCACTTTGAAGAAGATCGTTTCTATCTGTGCCACGGTGAGCACAGGCTGCGAAGTCGTAGCTGCAGCCTTCAGAGGCTTCATAGGCTGAGAGGAAGAGAAGCAGAGATGTAGAGAACAGTAGAAATGACAGGTGTAAAAGTTATTTTTGTAGGGTGCCTTTGTAGGAACTTTAAAAAAAGGGATTGGCCTGTTTTACATAAATACAAAAATCTGATCTGTATCTGTAAAGCAAACCCAAATAAAATAAACCCTAAATCATATTATCTGACTAGGACCAAAACACTGGCTGCATAATATTTTTGGACACATGTGAATGTGCCTAATCAATTGCACTACCGCCAATAAAATTCCACTGTATAATATTGGTATATGCAGTGTGAGTATGTATGTGTGCGTGTGTGTGTTCTCACCAGTAGTAGTGCCTCCAGGTGACTGAGGTATGTTTCCTCTGTGGTCAATATCCCAGACAGGACCCACTTCCTCATCTCTAAACCTTTTTCCAGGTCACATTCAGTCTGTAACACAAATACATATAATAATAAAGTTAAAACAACATCCAGCAATACAATATTCTGTACACCAATTTAATCCAATACATGTACTCTTACTTTTTTCAACTTACTTTACTGTTTTCACACCGGAAAGTACTCAGTTTGACGCATGAAGAACATACAAAGCATCATATTATTTCTGATATGAACTGGTAAAAATACCTCTATATGACTTGTTTGCAAATGTCAAATTGAAGAGTTCTCAAGAGATTGAAACTCCTGCAGGTTTGCGTTGCAGTCTAGAAAATTAATTGTTGACAATTGCAACAATTGCACCTGCTAGAAAGCCTCCCTGGTTGCCTCCCCATCACCCTCAGCCCAGTCAAAGCTCACGGAGGATTATGGACATGAAAGAAAACAGAGAGACAGAGAGATTCCTCTGGCTGTCTTGTTTAACCACGAACTTTGAAATAACTGAAACAGGCAGGGTCTCCTGTGGGAGCAAGGTTGGCGTATAAATATGTGCCTGTGAGAGAATGCACAAGTGCCAAACGCACTCAAACACACACACACACACAAACACACACACACACACACAAACACACACACACACACACACGCAGTGAGCCCAGGTTGTGCCGTGGAAGCTTCCGGTCCCTCAGGCTATGAGGAGGAGGAAAGAGAGAAAACAAAGAGGAAGGGTGAGAGGGAATGACAAAGCAAGAAGAGGTGAAGAAGAGATGCTGAGGAAGAGACAAGACAGACTCAGTGTAATTAAGAGAGGTGATAGAGAAGAAAGCAGGCCAAATCTCATGATGACATAATGGAGACACAGATAAAGGGTAGGACTATATTTTTTTATTATCAAAAAATGTTTGGGTAGTGTTTCCTGGACTTAAAAATTCAGTGCATTATAGCAACAAGCCTTCGTAAGGGAGTCCTTGATACCGAAATGCATAAAAAAATATATTTGACAGTAAGAATTCGATAAAAAGGGAGAAATAATCAAAGCTCCAATCCAAAACATGAAACTATACACTGTACCGTGTACCTTAGCATAATGACAGAATTTCCATTTCTATGCCTCTTTAGCTGAGAGTGATGCAAAGAAAGAGACAGAGATAAGACGGAGAAGATTGTTAGATCGTGTGTGAATGGGTGCCAGAGTTGATATGCCAGAAAAGGTAATTTGGAAATGTCTCAGGGATCCATTGCCATTGTAAACAAAAGCCATAAGAATCCTGGATCAAGAACCACTAACATGTTTCCGTATTGAACCCATAATGCAGTGCTGCCCCCCTTCCTGCCAACCAGGAGCAGGATTATTATGGACTCTGGATTACATACAAATCCATTATCAGCTTGGTTGCTGCAGGGCTAGACTATTGATTAGCCTGTTAGCCAAAAACCAAAAAAAGAGCATGATTTAAAAGCAACAAACTCATCCTGAACACCATAAATTGACTAAAATTACTGCAAGCAATTTAAAATATCATTTAGCATTTACACATCACTGTATGCGATTGCAGTTCTGTTTACAATCAATAACCATTAATCCTCCTGAACTAAACTCAGCTTTAAACAAGACAGGTTTGTACAGGATTTAAAGAGGCTATGTTCCACATTGCTCTGGCTTCTTAGCATCTTAGCTAATGACACAGAGGGTGTCATTGTGCAACTAGTTATTGCTTATTATTTGCATTATCAGTTAATCTCATGATAATTTTGTCAATTAATTGATATAAAACAGAAAAGCAGCAAATCCTCCTGCTGGTTTCACTTGAAAAATGCCAAAATTTAAATATTTTTTCTGTCGACTAGCTAATCCATTAATTGACTAATCTTTGGCGCCCTATTTTATTAAATAATATATATTTGGATAAATCAGGCACAGACTACAAGTAGCACAGTATTGAAAGAATATGCATATTCTCGTCCTCTTCATCTGACTGTTTATCCTATCTTCAATAGTTAATACTTGTACTGTGTCTTTTCTCTCTTTTACTGTTTCTGTGTCTCTTTTTCTTAGGAGAAGGATGAAGGAAATGATTCTGACAGACATGTATTATGCATCACACAGAGCTGTCTGGGGATCTGCGGTTGAATATAACAATATCTGTACTTGCTCATTATGTATAGACTCTAACCAACAACCAAAAGCAGAAAAGTTCTTCTTTTTCATGTAAAGAGTGCAAATAAAAGGGTATTGAAAGTAATAAGTAATGCGATTATAATTTATGATTGGTCTTAAATATATTACACTGCATCGCAGCAGCTTTGAATCTGTCTGTCCCCACTGACTTAAAAGGGAAAGCCTGGGGCAGCAATGGAGCGCCCCAGAATGTTTGTGAAATTAATGAAAAATGAATGAATGACTGCTGAGCTACAAGTATCTGCATGAGCTATCCGACTTTAACCTCACAGGATGTGCCCGCTGGTAAAAGAACGTGAGAAACACGAGGGCCCATTTGGAGCATCAAGAACATTCAAAGTAAATCACGAAGAGGGAAACATTCAGCCACATGTTACTGAACTAGCAGAGGGGAAACGGGAGCCACAAAGTGTTTATTCATCATTTCAGACCCCAGACGAGTCCCCTAGGAAGTATCCACATCTCCAGACATATCATCTTTTATTCATCGCCGTGGCAACTAATGAACCTATCTCTGGGTTCAGACTAAAGAGGTGTCTGGCTGCATTTTTTGGCGATCAAAAAAAGCAAAAGACACATTCTCTCTGCTTGGGTTAAATTTGTTTTCACGTTCAGAATGCACAACAGTCAGATACTATTTCGCATTTGAACCCGCACAGAAACCCCCTCAGCTCACACAACAGCCGTTAGTGGTGGCTCTGCCTAACATGATTTAGGAATTCAGATCAGCTTCTGATTTGTTTACGCACGGATAATGTATGTGGGAAATACACGAGAATCAATGCAAAAAGTGTTTATTTGACAAGCACCCCGATGTAGCTCGGGAGGCACAGACAGGAACAGAGCAGCAGCAACTGTAATAACATTATTCTCCATCTCTTTCTTTCTTTCTTTCTCTCTCTCTCTCTCTCTCTCTCTCTCTCTCTCTCTCTCTCTCTCTTTCCAACAGAGTGTAGGAGACTCATATAAACATTCACAGTCAGGTTGGACAGAAAAGAAGCAATGCATGCCCTGTTCCACACTTTATTAACCCTTGTCAATTTTCATTTTTCATTCCATCCCTCGCGTTCCAAAATGCTTAATGTGATTGCTTCCTATCTCTACATGTCGGCTACGTAATAGAGCTGTCTTAGAATTATCCTGTGCTGCAGGAGAAAGGCAGCTTTGTTTTTAAATGCAGCATTACTTCGAGTTATTTAAACTGCACTTCGGATGTGATAGATGTTGACAGAGTTGGTGGCTGCAGGGGTTTTCTGGGTAGGATGTAGGCAATACCGCATCACGCCATGACTTTATTTGCAAGGAAACAAGCTGTGCAATCGGTGAATGTTCATTATACTTGATAGATCATAATGAGGGAGATTTCAATGTTTCCAAGTCTCCTAAACCACTGCTGTTGGTAATCTAGAGGTTTAGAGGCCCTTCAGGTCGTGGCCTCAAGGTATGATTTCATACAGGATGAGGGAGCAAAGAAAGTGAAGAGGATTTCATTGTTTTAATCTAAATTAGGGACCCACAAGAACAGAGAAAACGACTCATGGCTTAAGAGGAATTCTGGGGGTGGAGGTGCTGAGGTTGCCCAGAAGCTTAAGGCACTGACCACAAACTGCAATGTCCCAGGTTCGAATCCAGGCCAAGGCCTTTTGTTGAATGTCATTCCCCATCACTCTCTTGTCTTGTCATTTCTCTACTGTGGGGCTACAGTGGGCTCTGGCTGTCCTTGATTGACCTACAGGTATGTATCACATTGTGCACTAGGATGATACGATGTGGTCAGAGTTTTTGCAAAATTGGTTAAAAAGAAACAGCAACCAAAAAACCCAACAACATTACAACACAGTCCTCATACTTCAGCTGACATCCGATCAGTGACCCCCCTCTTTTCCCTCTTGCAGGGAAGAAAATTTAATCAGCCGTATTGCTGATGGTGATGACTCGTCATAGTGACATCATAAAACCATCAGCATCCGCTGAGCCAATCAGAGCGTGTCTGGGCTCTGACTCATCAATTAAAGAAGCAGACTGGGAGGATGTTGGAAGAGTGGCTGTCCAAGGGCAAAGCAAGGACGGTGGTAACTCCATTTTTATGGCAGTTTTTGAAAGCATGTCTGGCTGCGTGGAGAATGTGTCGATAGATAAATAATATTTGGCTGTATAATATATTTCTCTGACAATCAGATGCTGCCTCTGCTAACCCTAAACACAAACACCCACAGTGTCAGGTTTGCTCATGCATTGTGCCTCTAAACATGAGCGTTTACTCAGCAAATCATCGTACAATACATTTAATATTCTGTATGTAAGTTTGTGTCCTTAAAAGGAGGCACTGGCTTGCACAGCCTAAAGCAGAGATCACATGATGCTGAGTGTGCATGTTTGTAAATTAAAATCAGCGAGAGTTCCAAGCTCAAAGGTCAGAGGTCGGACGCAGTCAAGGGACTCATCATTTATTGGCAGATTCGAGCCATCAATCATATTGACAGGCGCTCGCTCACCAGCTCAGACAGTGAGCAAATACAGAGGGGCGGAGTCACTGATACTGCTTTGTGACCACTGATGCAATTACCACCTCCAAGGGCACAGTGGAGAGAGGCAGTATTAGCCTATTACATTCTCCCACAATATCTCTCTCTCCTAATCGCTCTAGCATGTTCATGAGCTACCTAGAAACTAAATGGTGATGGCAATTAGGAAAAATATCAATAAAACTGAAAAAAAAACAATGGCTGTAGCAACTATTTTCATTTTCATCTTTGCTGGCACAGCGGTTGTGGGTGTGTGTGTGTGTGTGTGTGTGTTTGTGTATCTTCTCCATCTCTTTCTGGAGCACCAGACTTCATAGATCACTGATTTTCTCTCCTCCGACAAGAAGAAGCAGAAGGGAGGGAGGGTAAGAGGATGAAGGCAGTGATGGGGTGATGGAGGTGATAGGTAATTCCGCCTAATACTGTGGGTGAGAAAAAGCCAGGCTCTTAAGGGAGATGAGTTTCTTCACTGGATGACTGCTTCTGGGGTTATGAGGCAGGAGATATTGCCCTTTATCAATCCTCTCAAATGGCAGATTTGATTTCTCGTCAATTGACAGATTTTTGATGGGGGATTGCTTTAAGAATAGATTAGCCCACTTCCTGCACTGTATTTAGGCCATGTATTGGCACCTATTGGCCGTGTTTGAAGAATTGTATATTCTTATGGTATTATGCTTTGTATCAGTAGTTAAAGAAAAATCCTTAATATTAAGAAGTTCACCGCTATGGTTCAATTTTAGTCAATTTCTGCAGCTGAGATGATGCAGAACCTAAAAGAAGAAAACTACAGGAAGAGATGGTAGGATGGCACACTGACCGACTTGGAGGACTCTAACGATCCAGAGGAGAGGGTGTCCCGACTGCTGCGGCTCTTGGAGCTGAGGTGCGGTGAAGACGACGGCGAGTCATCAATGTACGGCAGGATGTCGTGGTGCCTTCGCTGCTCCTCTGCGCGGTCTGCATCGTAACCGTATGAGGGAGGGGTCCCGGTGAAATGACCATCTGTAACAGGAGAGAACAAAACTTTAAGTTCGTCCAACTTTCTTGATGTTTCTGCTTTATGAGACAGAATGCAGTGCAGAAAAAATGTGTGTTTAACATAAACAAACAGTTTTCATATAGATCCCTTAGATTTGTTTCTCTTTTCAAGAACTGTGACCAAGATACTTTCGGTGGACAAACAATCTACTGAAATAACCTCAAACCTAGTTTGCTTGTTACTTATCAGCTAAAATACAGGTATACCCAAATAAGAACATACAGTATGTGTCTGCAGTAAGCAAATATAAGCTGATATGTCGGCCTCGCCAATTTATTAATCTAGCTTTACTAGTTACCATTGAAAGACCATTCAAACTTATTTGAATGCTGTTGAGACAATGGTTATATGGAACAAATATGTCGAAAAAACTCTCACTTTTTAACCAAATTTAATCCCACTTTCAACGCAGACGTTTTGTGACCTGCAAATCACAGAATTCATGTTTACGTTCAAAAGGAGGGAGAAAAATAAAACTAGTACTTCGTGACACCAAACAACAAATTTCATATATTTTACAAAATACAACTTTAGTAAGCGTCAATCTAACCAAAATCCATTACCTGTGCCTTTACAATGCACACTGGGTAGATTCATGTGGTATATTTGCTGGCTGGCCTTATGCTCACAGGAGGTAGTCTTGTGTATTGCAGAGTTAATTTTCAACACTAATTAATGCAGGCCTAGAAACTGGGGCACATAAAATGAGTCCCCCCCCCCTGCATCTTTGTTCCATGCATTCATACAAAAACATTAAAGCTCCGAGAGGAAGCACTTGAAGAGGCCAACTACAAACTGGGTCAAGGTTCAAATAATTTGAACCACCGAGTGCAGCATCTCCAGGGAAATTTTCAGCAACCTCCTTCTGACCTGCTTCTGTGGTGGGCGCTATCACTTTCTCTGAGGGAAAATAACAGCTCAGCCAGCTCAAAGAGGTTTTGCCTACGATTATGTGTGCTGCCCTTTACAAGGAGAGGTGGGAGAGACAGACAGAACAAGAAAAAAAGCTCTACTATCTCACACTCAGTGAGGTGATGCATTTCATTGACGTTTGAGTTGTGGCTTCCACTGGATATGTTTTGGTGAGTTAAAATTGTTCGGCTTTCCTGGAGGAGAGAATACAGTCAGCGGTTCTGGGAATTTGGTGAGTCCCGACTGAGGGGGAAGACATCATGCATCTCTAAATGTCACAGAAGACCTTTTGCTCATCTCCTCCCACCGCATTTCTCAGAAAGTTGGCCCGGGCCTCCTCTGTGCTGACTCACACTAATAACATGCCACGGCTCTAAAATCACAGTCAAACACAAACACACAGGATACATTCCAGTTCACACTTCAGAATGCACTCTACGCAATCTACTCTTAGTATTTTTTTTGTGCCTCTATTGTATCTACAATCTCTTTCATTGTGTTTTATGAATCTTTTGCTTGCACCAGCACATACAGAGACATATGCTCTTGAAGTCACAGGTCACAGAGTGAGGGGGAAAAAAAGATAGAAAGAACAATGCCAGTGTGTCCAGGGCCCGTCTGACCTTCAGCCCACCCACCGCTTGCTCTGCGTACTCGCTGCTGCCTGTGGGCGGTTGCTGCCCACTGCGCCTGCTTCGACCAACGGCATCCTGCCAGGCAAAGACCAACATAGAGGCTCTGTGTGTGAGTGTGTGTGCAAACAGTCTATTCCCACAATGCCAACCTTTGCAGCAAACCAAACTGAGTAGTGTACTAAACATTCTTCATTCATTTTTAGCCTTAGTGTGTGCCACTGCTACACTGCAACCCCTGCACATATGCTGTTTTTTTATATTTTATATATTTTCCACAGACTTTTGCTTACTATGTTTATGTTTATGTTCACTAACACCTTCGTCCATCTTCTCCTAGAGTATTTTGTATGTATTTTGTACTGCACTTAGACAGACATTCAGCCTGTAGCAGGGTGCAGCTGCCTGTATTTATGCCAGATCTAACCTTTCTATAGCTTAACAACAAAAACTTTCAGAAGACAGCATGTAAACAAGACAATGCACACTGCTTGTCTAAAAATACAGGGTGTGGATGTGAAAAACACCAAGTGGCATGCTTTTCTTTCCACCTCTGTGTATCAGTGTTATTGAGCATGGCATCTTGAGCTGGCTTTTAGTCCACTTTGCTTTTTAATCTCCGTAGAAACACACTGAGGGTGTGTGTGTGCATACGTTTGTGTGGAACGCCTTTAGTGCCCACACAGCCCTGAGGGCAAAAATACTGAGCATCCAAACAACCCTTTTTAGGCTGAAACCACCTCTTGGCTAAAAGAAAGCACACTCACAGACCTAAAACCACAATCATGAATAATAATGATTAACTGTAAAAAGATGAGGATGAAACGCCAAATGAACCATCGCAGCTCTGAGTAAACAGCGTGTCTTCTGGGGAATGCGTGTCTCTAAGATGCACAAGCATGGAGCTACAAGGTAAACAGCTCCTTATCTGCTTTTAACAATTAAAACAAAGTAAACCATAACTAAGTAAATAGTAACTAAGTAATAATGACGTATCAAAATTGTCTAGTGTGTAGTGTGAAGTCTGCTAATAGGCTTGCCTAATATATTTTTCATGTATATCTTCAAGCCATTCTTAGCATATCATTTACCTGTAATGGATTTGTGCGTGTGTGTGTGTGTGCACATGACCAGCAGTTTCCAAAGGGGGAAGGACTGAGCTTTACAAGTCAGTTAATAGGTCACTCTAGCCTGTGGTCGTCAAACACTAGGCTTCAGTCTGGGCACATCTGACCTCATCTCAGCTCAGACGCTGCTCCTAACGTCGCCTTGAGTCAGGTTCTCTCTGTCTGTCTCTCACGCTCTTTGTTTATATGCCCCTGCATCTCTGCATATATCTAACTGCCTCTTCCATTATGTTCCGCCGTCTCTTCTTTCTCTCCTTCTTGTGAACAGGTCGCTTGTGTTTCTGCTGATTTGTGGCCTCCACAGATGGCCTCTTCATCCTCATGCTGCTCACAGATCAGCATCTTCCTCTTCCTGCTCTGAGCTGCCCCTCCCCCCCCCTTCCTCTCTTGTTTTTCAAACCATCCCCCTCAGGAAAAGAATAAACTGCAGATATGACAGAAAAGCTAACACACATATGCCTATAGAGCACACACAGAGTAGCGCCTTATATTAATCTCAAAAAAAAATATTGATTTCTTCCTGGAGCTATTGGCAAAATAAAAAGACCAAACTCTGCCTCAAACCACAGAAAGAAAACACACACACAAACACACACACACGCACACACATTGCTGTAAAATGTTAACATGGAAACAGTGTTTGGGAGGAGAACAGGTCCTGCTTTCCTGCTGCAGGTGGAAAACTACAATAACACTGGGAATAGCTGGTGCTCCGCTGCCATGGCAACACATGGATCTTTCCAAAACAATACCAAAGGCAGGGCAGGGGTATCAGGGTATCAGGGTGTCATGTGACACTGATCTGTTGACGGGATGTCCTATATAACAGAAGACTTCAAATACTGTGAGACTGAGAGCTGTTTGCAACTGTTAAATCATTACAACCTCTGTGTGTTATATATGATGCACTTTTTTTTTGGAGACTGATACACTTGACACACATTTGGTTGTGTGTTTTGTGTGCAACTCTCAAAGAGCCTGAACAGACTGGGATTTGGTATCGAACCTCAATATGTTTTTGGTACAGAGCGAAATGGTACCAGCTGTCAGTTACCAAAACTTGACACAGAATACTTTTTTACTTATATTTGATCAGATAGTTGTTGATGTAATAACTTCATTCATAAAATGTCATTTTCAGCTTATTGTTTTTAATCAAAATAATGTGCTTTCTTGAGAAGATTGATACCACTTTAACAGCTTAGTTTAGCATAAAGACTAGAAACATAGAGAAACAGCTAGCCTGGCTCTGGTCAAAATCGGCCTACTAGCACTTCTAGACTCACCATTTAATAACCCCAAATTGAAGTTCTTACACTCCTGTTTTTGTACAGATTAAACAAACAAGATTTAGAACTTTAGACAGAGGCAAGATAGTTTCCGCCTGCTTCTAGTCTTTATGCTAAGCTAAGCTAAGCTAATCTCCTGCTGACCATAGCGCTATATTTAGGGTACAGACATGAGAGTGGTATCGATCCTCTCATTTTACTTAAGCGAAAAAGAGCATTTCCCAAAATGTGGAACTAGTTCTTTCCCAGATTTTGTAGAAAAATGTTTCTATATTCCTCAAAGCAAGGTATCAAAGAAGAATTATTCTTCTGTCTGCACTGAAACTCGGGTGTGAAATTTATAAATGACACCCAGCACTAGGAGACCTGTATAAAGAGTCTTTTGTGTAAGTTTGTCAGTGCCTCATTAGCTACTAAGCTACTAAGTGTGTTCTTTGCACTACTACAGTAGGTGCCTTTTTGTAATGAGACATTGTTTTGGCCACTCAAGGCCACTCAACACACTCTGTCACTATTCATTCTTTGTCTTTCTCTTTATTGTCATACCTCCTCTCTCTTCCCTTTTCTTTGACTGTGCCTCAGTCTTTCTTGCTCTCAGCCATCATGAATACACATGTGAACATCTTCACATACATGTTACAGTGTTAAAATGCAACAGCTTAAAACGATGAATGAGCTAACCCTACATTTTTCTCCCTCATTCTTACAAATACAAGGAATTAAAAGGCTTGTCTGAGTTTAACTGTGATAACGAGAGCAGACAAAGGACAGACAAAGGAAACAATTGTTGCCTAAAGCCCTGCAATCCTCTGTGTGGTGTTGCAGCAAAGGAGGGGTGGAAGCACAAAAATGAGGAAACAAGCCACAGCTAAGACAGAAATAATTATGAAAGTACAATAATAAGAAAGAAAATGATAAATAACAATAGAGAAGACAGAGACAATGCGACAGACTGAAAGCCATGAAATTATAGAGAGAGAGAGAGAGAGAGAGAGAGGGAGCGACTCTCAAAGGAGACATAAGATATCCTCGATAGTGAGTGCTGCCTCTCCATCCCCCATCATGCTTTCCACTCAGCATGGCCGTCATAAATTTGTCCTGACTGCTGACGCCTTTCTCTCTCACACACACACACACACACACACACACACATACACACACAATTACAAATACATTCACGCACTTACCTTAAAGCCCCACCCAGTCCAGTAGAATCCTAATGTTATGCTACAACACTCAGAACTCTCTCTCTTAATCCAGCTATTTGATGAGAGAGAAGAATGTAATCAGAGATCGAATGATGTGTTTTAATGGCTTCCTCCAGCCCCGATTCATATACAGTGTGCTAATAGGGCACAGTGGATTTGGGAGGATGAAGCTTATTGAAGAGGCCATGTCTGGATACTGGAGATAAATAGGATGCACCTCTGTGTCCCGAGTAAGATTGCAATTTTCTTTACATCCCCCTAAAAATGGTGTCAAATACTGCCCTGTACTGTACTGTAAACTATGATGAAAAGGGAACTGTGGTGAGAGGTAAAGGAAAAAGAGGGCACCCCTTCCCCTGAGTTCCTCCATCCCCTAAATATCCATTTTAACAGAGAAGAGAGGGGGCTGGCAGATGAGTCAAAGTGGAAAGCTGTGGAAATTAAAGTGAAGCCTCCGCTACAGTGTCGCTGGGGTGGGGGTGCAGACAGACATGCTGTCGAATGAACTTGAACACCGCAATTCTCCCTTAATCCTCCTGCGACTGCACAGACATTTGACAGCAGTTAATTTGATAAATGTCACTATCTCGTCATTAGACGGTGGACGCAGGGCTATAAATTGCACGGGTGGCTGTATTCTTAAACTCCTCAATATCTGCAATTCAGGCATGAAAATCTGGAGGTGTGACTCCGTTCAGAAGACAGTTCAGAGAGCAATTCTTCACTTTCACTTGAGGTCACTGTTGACACTTTGCATCCCTCATAGAACTCATTCAGTGGAACTAGAATGGGAAGCGAAATGACTCTCACAAGATAAAAATGTATCTTAAAGGCATTATTCACAGAATTGCTGTAAAGGATACGACTACCCTGGATTCCATGAAGGCTAACAAGCAAAGCGTGTATTTGGCTACACAAATCACCATCTTTGCAGAGGCGATGTGTCCCTGGAAGCTTGTTTTATTTGAGGAATTCATTTCTGTATTCCTATTGCTCCTTTGAGAGGACCAAGAGGGCCAATAAGGACCACACATTCCCAATATAAAGGCCACAACTTTACTCATCTTTCATCCAATTGTAGTCACTATATCATGAACACTGTTCACCAACCACAGCCTACCTCCTGGTAAACTCCTTGTTACCGCTTCCCGGCATTATTAACATTACTCGAGTAGAGAAATCATAATAAACCAATTTGTTTCCTGGAGGTAATCTCTTTGCCTCAGCATTGATAATCTCTGTGGAAACAACCCTGCAGCAGCAGCAGCAGCCGGTTTCAGTTATAAAGCTGGGACGGTCGCCAAGTCGGAGACGCTGCTCTTTTAAAATAACAAACAGCGCCCCCTGCAGTGATGCAATCATCCCTTTGTCTCAGGATGGAGGGATGTGAGGCAGAGCAGAGATGAAAGAAAAAAACAACATGTGAAAAAGGGCATGGCTTGAAATCACACACTGGAGGAAGAGACAACAGATAGAGCAATGAGGATATTTGTATATGTGTGTGTGCATGCAGTGCTGCGTTTACTGTGTGGCTTCACAATGCTACAGTATGTGCATATGTATATTTAAATGTTTGTGTGCTTTTGTGTGTTTTCCTAAACTACTCATGGGGAAAGACAAACAGCTTTTTCCATGTTTCTCCATGTCATAAATCTCTGCCACAAGGAAAGAAACAATGTCAGATATGACAGCCAGGCTGCTAGCACTGATGAGTTAGTTTCACCTGCAGTGTTGCCTGTGGCTGCTTAATATGCTACTTAATGTGATCCAAAAAAAAGGAAAGCTATAGACTACTACTAGAAAGTGTATAAAGCCTTTTGTGGCTCCAGTGAGAGCAGCAAAACGTCTATTACATTGTCTCAAGTGATGTCACTTGAGTCAGCGTCGGTTGGGTCTGAAGACTACAAGGTTGAAAATGAAAAGATATCCGGGGGTGTTGGGTTAGAAAGAAGTGAGCTTCCAGACCTCTGTAGCCAGCTCCTCAACTCTGCTTGAGTCTACCGGCTATTAGCCACTACTAGAATAACACACCTGAACCTCTGACCAAACTGTTGGCAGTCATGTTGCATTTTGGGGAATGTAGGCACAAGAGTTTGAAGAAGTAGAATATTTGGAATTTAAAAAAAAAGATGATATCTCTGGTTTTGCTGCTTCAAGTTTAAAAAAACTGTCAATCATGAGTCTGACAGTGATGTCGGAGTGAATTGAATGAATACTATTTAAAAATCTGCAGGACACTGACACTACATTATCACAACTACAGTGCCAATCAAGTTTAATTATCCTCAGTTTGTTATGGTAGTTCATGTTCAGGCAAAGTTACACTAAACCTTAATGAAAGCATCCATGCTGCCACAATGATTCTTAATCAACAAAAACAACTTTAAAGGTTTAGTGCTACGATTACGTTCCCTTAGCGACTAATCTGCTGATTATTCTCTTGATTCATTGATAAACTGTCCACTCTGCAAAGTGTAAATGTAAAGAAAATAGTGAGAAATGCAACAAATCCTCAAAATAATGTGTCTGCCTAATCTATTAATTGACTAATTGTTGCAGCTTAATATATTTGAATTCTGTGTTTCACAAGTCTGATCCTGAGAGTTTACAGAATGTTACAGACACTGCATCACTGTCATAAGTTGGGTATAAAAAAGGGGAAAGTTAGACAAACAGGGAGACGAGGAATAAAACAGAAAAACATATTTGGTAAAAAGGTAAAGAAACGATGTAAAGAAACAGAGAGAGGAAGACAGCTGACAGGCAGGTAGCAGATACACAGAGAAGAGAATGACCCAACACAAAAATAAACATAATTATAGTAGAAATAAAGACACACAAAGATAAACAGGCAGCCGCAAAGCAGGTGAATGACAAACCACCATATGTTGTATCTTGTGTGTTGTGTCAGCTTCCCTCGGCGCTGTGTGTTTAACATCCTCCGCTGTACCCCCCGCTTCTCTCCCTCTCTCTGTTTCAGTCTACATCTTCTGTATTCTCTCCCTCTGTCCCGACGCCGCTTCCTTTGATCGCACAAGACTTTCAAGGAGAGCACTCTCCTGTCTCAGTGGACACATGCTCAACACACACACACACACACACACACACACACACACACCGCTCTACCCTCATCCTGCCAGGCAAACCTTTGATTCCACAAGAGCCTGTCGTGTCTTCTCTGTCAACTGCTAAAGTCATTAGGAAAGAGACTCATTACCCTGACCCCTAAAGCATTATGGGGGAAATAAGCGTTCAAATTGCTGCAAAATCACACAGAGACACTGATTAATAATACACCATGCTAAATTACTCCGCTCTGGAACACGGACGCCGCTCATTAGACTGTGGTTTCTATGGGCAAAGATGGTAAAGTGTGATGAAAAATAAAAGATGCTCGGCTTTTAGGTTGTAAAGTCAGCAAATGGAAGATTATGGGAATGTTAGCGTAGCGGGGCCGTGATGGTCTTGCATGCTGCATCTGATGAAGGTAATCACAATAATAACACATTGTCATCTCCACTCCACTTTGCCCTTTACCTTCCATTCACATTACACAACAAGAGAGCCATCTTTCTTTTTATAACTTTCTTCTTTCACATACTACCTTTCCTCAGCGTCTCTTGCCTTTTGTTGCGTCTCTCTGCTTTCCTCTCATTTCCTCCTCGTGTTGGCCCGTGCAGGAGCTAGTCTGCGATCTGACCGTGATGGTAAATCTTAAGGGCAGACCTAAGCCCTCTGACACTCTCCATAATGCATCATGAGCACCGCAGCAATTGCGTGTGTTTCTGTGTGGGCGAAGAGCAGCCTCATTAATTTATCTACACTGAAGCTGGCACTTAAATCTCCATGGCATATGTGCAAAACACTCTCCCATGATCACAGGTAATGTGTGGGTTTTAAATGCTCTAATGTGCTCAGTAAAAATAGAATAAACAGGACTGACACAGGAACGCATTTTCTTTATCTTTGCATCAAACTTGTTTTAAAGATGCTAAGAAATACCCCAAAAGTTTAACTGAAGCAGTGTATCCTGACTGAATTCAATGTCATCAGTGGTTTGGAGAATAAAAACACTTTAGTGCAAACCGCAATAAAAGATCCCAATGACGACTCCTTTCGTAAAGTCTGGAAAAACTTTGTAGAAGAAGCTAAAACTGTGTGACAGGTTGGCTGAAACTGAACAGAAAACAGTGGTTGGGCCCAACATGCCCTATAAAACTAAGTGGTGAAAAGGGTATTATGTAAAAAGTTTTAAAATACTAAAATGTGTTGCTTTGCATTAAACAAACATATATGCTGACTTGGCTTTTTTAAATTGTGAATGACAGTTAACTGCTAGTACAAGCCAGTGATGCTAAGTGTTTGTCAGCTATGGGAATATATGATAAAACTAAATACTATAACACATTCACAGGTGTTAAGTGTTTTAATGTGCTGCTGGAGGGTGGAGGCACTCAAGGCCCCAAGCAGATCAAAGTTCGGAGGTTGGAGGTTAACGCATTGGAGGAGCGGGGACAAAGGTCACATGGGTTTTGTGTTACTATGTGTCTTCATATGTGTGCCTTTGTGTATCCATGAATGCCTAGAGCAGGGGAGCTGAAATCCAATTACCAAACAGTATTACTACTTTAATCAATACAATCACTGCCTAGGAAATGCACCCTGGCCCTTATCAGCTATTGACAACACATACCTCCCCTTAAAAAAACTGTCATGTCTTGAAATCGTGAGAGCGTCTGAGCTCAACTGGACCAAAGTGGCTTCAAATAACTGACTGATCAGTTACAACATGATATAAGTGAGTCTTTAAATGGAAATACACAACTACGTCTGTCTGTATCAGTTCTGAAATGAGGATGGAGTGATATAATGTGGGTCTCATTGTGATACACAACATGATGTGAAGAGGGTGGGTCTGTGGGCTGGGTGTTGATTGTTTTCCATGAGTGCTTCCAGCAGTCAAACAGAAAGTCAGTTACTCCTTTATAAAAAAGTAAGTCTTTCATTTTAAATGCACTACTTTTTCAAAATCTCCAGGAAATCAGTCCTCCACATTTAATTTGGCTTTGTTTTAGCCCTGTACAAAGACAAATGACATGAAACTTTAAATCATTGATGAGTGCGCTGCCACAGCTGGCCATTTGGATCTGATTTAAGACACCATGCTGACAGTTTGCGAAGACGAATGACTGAGCAATAATATATAACAGGGCACAATATTCTGCAAATAAAAGGTAGATCATCTGTCTGACAGGCTGATGTTCAGCAGGGGTCTAATTACTATTAACACATCTTTTTAGTCAAAAATTCATTATTGTATTATTTGTACCCCATTATTTTCAAATCAGCAAACATTTATTTATTCATACTGATTGTCTTTTATATAGGTTTCGTTGTCTCTTACATTGGTTTTGTATTATATATGCTATTGTGTAAGGAGCTGCTCCTCAAATCTCATTGTACTGTGTACAATGACAATAAAGGCTTTCTATTCTCCTTCTAATACTGCTATCACTCCTATTACTACAACTACTACTGAGCTTGTACCTCTATTTGGTTTCTTAGACCCTGGATGGGGTGATGGATGGATGGATGGATTAAAGATTAAGCTACCCAGCAATACATAATGTAGTCAACACTAACACCACATTAACCAGCTGCAACATTAAAGTGATGCTTACATCACTGTTGCATTGCTTCATAACATTTTTTCTGAAATTGACCATTATTTAAAAAGTAAGTACATTTTGATGCTGAAACATATATACTTTTACTTTAATAAAATGACATGCGCAACTTTTACTTGTAACAGAGTATTTCTACACTGTGGTAATGCTACTTTTAATTAAGTTAAAGATCTGAGTTCTTCTTCCCCCACTGGCGGTTGGTTTCACCATGAAACAACAGACGAGGACCAAATGAGAAGTGATTCTTCAAGAGCTGTGTTGGTTTTGTGTGCTCACGGGTAACACCTTCTATAAAATGTTTTATGGTTATGGGATTATGGTATATGTACTGTTTAGGTGGTACAGAGCTCCAAGAGTCCTGCCTAATGGAAATACAGTCTGGCAGCACTTCAGACGCGAAGGGTGTGGCTACATCCACAGAGTGTGAGAAGCTTGGTGATGGTGTAAATGTAAAGCCATGAATCACTTATTTATTAAATGTTGCTACCACAGCATAATGCAGAGTAAACTGGTGGAGTTTCCTAATTGTGTGCAGCCCACCCATTTGACCACCTGAGCACAAATGAATTGACGCAGCTTTCTCTCCAGTGTAGGACTAAATTATTAAATCCATGGCGAAGACGTAATGAAGTAAATTGCAAATGGCTCATAAGTTCTTCCAACCATGATGCTCAAAACGGCATTTTATGCACTTCATACAGTGAGCCGACATTCAGTGTGTGTGTTCCCAGCATTATTTCATCTCTAAGGCCCATCACATCATCCCCATTACAATCCCCAGAGTCCTGTAACACGGGTAATGTTGCACTCTGTTCCTGCTGCTGAAATCGTCCCTAAGAAACCAAATCAAACCCTCAGATCCCCTGTTAGGCCTTCCTGACAAACAACAGAATGTTCACCTCTCTATAATATACTTCAGTTAGCGTCATCTAGCCAATACAACTGGCTTAAAGGCATTAAAACCTTTTTAATATTCAAATATGACATCATTATTACAGCAGGTATGACAGTGGACAGCTACATGCCAAGTCTGAAATGAGCTGATGGTTTAAATTGCTTATTTGAGACACAGGAGGATATTATGAACATACACAATGAAACAGTATTCTGAACAAAAAAAAACGTAGTTCTTTAGACGTAGATGTATCTCCTGTCAAACCAGGAAGTGACATTTGTGGGGCAGGATCATTTAGAACTGTTAACCTATGGGATATCAGTTAGGTAGTTTGATGCGAGGGGTCGGATTGAACTTTATTATTTTATTAAGTGGGTTTCTTAATAAAATGATATTCTTAATAGCTCACTGATACAGTATGAGGTACTCATTGAAGATACACTTATTTTTTATACCTACAGGTGTAAACACAAAAGCGCATGAAATTTGAAATTTGAGTGTTCGACATGTAAAATCAGCTAACAAGCTGAAAAGGTCATTTCTGATTTCCGTGTACAAACAACTGAATATGCAATAACCCCTTATAACACTTTGAGGCATTAAGAAAATCATTGGATCACACTGAAAAGGCTCCACTCCATTTACCTTAACCCCGTCCCCTCTCCCACGGCTCCCGGCTCAGACCTTCCGGCCTGCAGCGGCGCTTATCATCAGTAAACAGCAGAACGAGCACAAAAGGTTCCAATCTGCCTAATCTCTGGTCAAACACAAGCCGCAGCATCATCGCTGCTCAGGGCAATAAACTGCTGCTTTATGCTGGAGCTGTTCAGGGGACACGCGTTAGGACTTTGCTAAACGGACCATAGAGATTTGCCAAAGCCTGTATCCAGGGGAACTGTTGCCTGGGTTACCACAGCCAACAGGAAGAGCATTTCATTTCTGATTAGGTAACCTGTCAGGATACAGAAGAGGCTTTTATTCTTGCTACATATATAACCTATATAACCTAACTATATAACCAGAAGGAATTAAGTATCCCATGTGAATATCAAATGAATCCTAATTTGAACAAAAACTAAATCAAACAGTGAATCCCCCTCGCAATGTTTGGCTCATGGACACTACAAATGCAAACTTGGTTGCATCTACCTGCCTTATCAGTTGTTCCTTGACATCTACCTAAGCAGCTCTTTGAAGGACCACATTCTGATAACAATTGGCTCAAGAATACTACGGTAAGCATGCTACCTTCGAAACAGAGAGCAGGAAGGAAAGAAAATATGTAAAATTACATTCCGTCATTAGGTAAGCTGTCATTTTAACATCCTTTCAATGCATTTCTCACCCGATCCGATGGTTGCCATGGAATTTCTGTGGCCTCTATCTTTTCTTCTCTAATCTTCTCCTCTGCAACCTTTCTCTCCTTCCCCCTCTTTTCACTGGCACTGGGCCAGTCTGACTGTCTGCCAGTTTCAAGCGTCCCAGCATCAATTACCTGAACCCACACTCAATTATTCCCATAATGGCTCTAAAACCTACCTTCATACACACACGCACACACTTACTACATATATGCCTCGCCCCCACACAATGGCTGATCAAATACACACCCATGAGATACTAGAACATATCCACACTTTCAAAAACGGAGACTCTCAGCCTTTCTCTATTCATCTGTACACACACACACACACACACACACACACACACTTTCACAAAATGAGGACACTGCATAATTAGGGAGATGAAAAAAAAGAGTCAGTGCCTACACAGACAGTCATTTCAATTATCTGTATTCCTCTAGCTGTCTGGCTGCCGTCTCTTGAAGGTTATGGGCTAAGCTCACTACAGTCTCATCTGGGACTTAGTCATGAGGAGCTAGTTTGCTATTTGAATCCCTCCACACAGGATCACATGCTAGATCTCAACATTGTGCTGAAGTGTCTCCATCCCACCTTATAGGTGACAGCTGTCTGAACCAGGCAACACAAGTCCTACTGTACATTCATCATCTGGTTTTATGAAGGATGAAGGATTTCTGACAGATTCCACAGTACACCTGTGATTTTAAGACCAAAAATGACTAGCAGCCAAGCCAATTGCATGGCATTTCTTGTCTCTTTAAGGCTCCATTGTGATATGACAAACAGCGATGTTTGAATGAAGCAACCTCCTCTCCACCCCTCACTCCTACTCCTGAGTCCTCCCAGGTATTTATTGGATACATTCAGCCCAGTCTCCTTGGCAACAGGACCTAGCGGGGAGACACAGGAAGCTCTGGGTAGACCCGTGTGTGTGTGTGTGTGTGTGTGTGTGTGTGTGTGTGTGCTCTTTATCTGCTTCCCTCTGGAAATGCATGCAGATGCAGGCACACTGTCCTCCATGGCTCTGCTGCAAGGACACAACTCATAATAACCCAATGTCACACTAACAGTTAACACCTACACATTAACACAAGCTAACATGTTCAGAATAGGAAAACAAAGGCAAACATAAGTGCTGTCCATCACCCATCCATGTCATTCAATCAAGAGATAAGTATGAACATGAATGAATTACAACAAATGTCCACAACAGATATAAACGTCTTACTTAAAACGTCTTACTTAAAACACAGTTTCACGTCTAGGTGAAAAATGGGAACTATGGTTATAACTGCTAGGTCACATGTTATCACTGAAAATGCTCCAGATTACCTTGTCAAGTATACTTGAGTGATATTTCCTCATGACTGTCCTTCAATTATTATCTCACGCTCAAGTAGTGATCTTAGCTAAGCAGGGAGTTTTTTGCTGTGGGGTTTGCCTCTCAGGCAACACACATGCTGCCCTATTGCCAGATGTTGTTGCCTGAGAGGAAGACCTGCAGACACTACTCAGGACTGTATAAAGCACTTTCACCTAAGCAAGATCTGTTCTATGGTTTTATTTACAGGTAATATTCTCCTGAAAAGACAATGGATTTAAGCATCAGGCAGAAAAGTGCCTTAAGTATCAGGTCTCTATCAAGGAAAGTAAACATGTTTTTAAGCAGGGTTAGTGCATAACAATATAAGGGTTTACATAGCATTTCAATTATTTATTAAAACAACTTTCATTGTAATTTGTTTGTTTAGATAAATATATAAATGTATGTACACTACCGTTCAAAAGTTTGGGGTCACCCAAACAATTTTGTGTTTTCCATGAAAAGTCACACTTATTCACCACCATACGTTGTGAAATGAATAGAAAATAGAGTCAAGA